>JACEIK010003851.1:14312-79989 GCA_018107945.1 Datura stramonium
GCTAGAAAGTAAGACGCCTCATTTGTAAGGTATGAAACCTACCCTCCTTATTACAGTTATGTTAGCCCTGATTTCACTACTTCAGTCATCTTCAGTCCGTTTTCTGTACTTCAGTCATTATCAGCTCTATTTTCTACTTTCAGTCATTTAAAGTTACTGCCTTACATATTCAGTACCTGTGGTACTGACGCCCTCTTCTGGGGCATTGCATTACTTGCCTGCAGGTGCAGATAGACGTGGAGCAGGTCCCTCGTAGTTCCAGTCTGCCGTACAAAATCGTCAGCTCCCTTCTTTCAGAGCTTGTGTGATAGAGGTTTACTTATTTTGTTTATACAGTATGGGTAGGTCGGGGCCCTGTCCCCACCATCTTATTACTCCTAGAGGCTTGCAGATTGTGTTACTTCCCTGTGGTTAGATAATATCGGCCGTGTGGGGCCCATATGTGTTTTAGATTATGAGTGTTGGCCGTGTGGGGCCCTGTTTAGTTGTTGATTGGTGGCCTTGTCGGTCATAGTTCAGTTTAGCATCTGATTTTACTTTCCAGTTATAACTAGATATCATGGTTTCCTTGTCGGCCCGCATAGGACTCCCTATGATTGTTTGTCTCTAGTTAGCTTTTTATTTTCACAGGTGGCTATAGGCCTTGTTGGCAGGGGGTTGTATTTAAAACCGCTATATAGCCCATTGTTTTCTTGATTCTAGAATTAGAGTCAGCCCTGTAACAGAGGTGCTTAGGCTCAGTCAGTTCAGCAGTTCAGGTCCTAGTAGGGCACCAAGTGCCAGTCATGCCTCCTAAGGTGGGGCGTGACATCTATGATTATGATTGAATTACGAATGGTTTGAAAACCTTGAGCCTTTATATTTACATGATGATATTTACTTTATGATCATGCTGTCCTACTGTTATGAACTCTTATGTATTTTAACTGTCCGTTTTTACGGACCTTGCATACTCAGTACATTCCAAGTACTGACCGCATACTCTATGTTGTATCATTTCATGATACAGGCTCGGACATCAAGTTCAGTCCCGCCGTTAGCTAGATCCTTAGAGTTAGCATCTCCCAGCCAGAGTTGGTGAGTACTCATCCTTCGAGGACCCTTTTATCAGTCTATGATCAGTATTCTCAGTTTCAGTCTTTAGTGAGTTAGTTGGGGTCTTGTCCCATCAACTCGTCAGTATGTAGAGGCTTATTAGACATAGTATGTATTCGGTTTTAGATTTCTGTTATGTGTTCAAATATTCAATGTTATTAGATTTTCATACTTCCGCTATCTTACATGTTAAGCTTCCGCATTATTACGTTGAGCTTTAAATGTCATGTTCAGGGAATGGGTCGACTTAGAGCCTCTCGGGTTTCTTTATCCCGTGTCTCGATCCGGTCCTATATTCGGATCGTGACAAAATTAGTATTAGAGAATTAAGTTTTTAAGTGTCCTAGGGTGTCTGAAAGCCGCATTAAGTAGAGCCTTTTTCATGGGTGTGAAGCGTGCCACACTTATAATGAAGAGGCTAGGAAACATTTTAGGAAATGTCCCTTCTTTCATGTCTATGTCGTGCGATTAAATGTCTTTCTATCCTTCTAACTCGTGCTATACGCATTTGTAGAATTATGTCTCCTCACCGAGTTAACAGAGAAGAAATGGAAAGGAAAATGTCCATGAGAATGGAAATAGGGATGGGCACCAGTAGGCCCCACCAGTCCTCGAGGATCATATGCCCGAGCAGGTTGCTCATGCATAGTTTAGGGATGCCATTTAGATGTTGGCACATGCATTGACCTCCTAGGTCAACCAGCAGGTGATAGCCCATGTTCCCCAGAATGGGAATGCGATGGCAGCGAGAGTCAGAGATTTTCTCAAAATGAACCCTCCGGAGTTTATCGGATCGAAGGTGGGCGAGGATCTGCATGAGTTTATTGATAAAATTCTGAAGATCAACCAGATCATGGGGGTGACAAGGGAGGAGTGCGCAGATCTGGCCTAGTATCAATTGAAGGGGGTTGCACATTTCTAGTTCAAATAGTGGAAGGATGGTATGGAATTTGGAGCGGGCCTCATTGGTTGGGATGAGTTCCATACTGCATTTTTGGATCGGTTCTTCCCTGAGTGATGAGGTAAATCAATTTTGTGAATCTGAAGTAGAATGATATGACAGTCCAGGAGTATGCTTTGGAGTTCACCTTCTTGTCCAAGTATGCACCAGAGATAGTGGCTGATCAGAGAGCTCGGGTGAGTAGGTTTGTGCACGGGATAGCGGACTACCTGGTCAAGGATTGTAGGACCTATATGCTTCATCAGGACATTGAATTTCCTTGATTGGTTCTGTATGCCCAGCAGATGGAGGCAGTACACTTGAGAGAGAGAGAGGCCAAGCGGGCCGGGACATATAGCTATGGGTTCTCCCAATAGAGATCGGGAGGTAGATAGCCAGTAGTCTCATTAGAGGTCATTAGCTCTAGCTCCATCATCGGTCAGTGCTCCATCTAGACCACGAGGTGATCAAAGGAGCAGAGCATCAAGTTTTAGGGGATAGAGGAGCATACAGGCAGAGCGTATCATCTTGGCCTGCGGGAAATGTGGAAAGAGTCAAGTAGGAGAGTGCTTGTTGGGATCAGATATTTGCTTTGGGTATGGTAGGTCTAGCCATAGGCACCGGGAGTGTTTGTTGGCTAGACAAAATGATGGTAGAGGTCATGCTCAGGCTACCAGCTTCGCAACAGCACCAACACGCTCATCTCAGCAGGGTGCATCCACCAGTGCAGGTGGTGGCCAGTGCCAGAACAGGTATAGCTCGATAGATATATAGAAATTGCCCTGTCATAGTCCTTCAGAAAGTCACCTCAACAAATTTAGTAGAGCTATCCATGAAATATTTTGATGTTATCTTTGGCATGGATTGTCTACATGCATGTTATTCCTCAGTAAATTATAGAACCCATGCGGTAGAGTTTCGATTTCTGGGTGAGCTAGTCCTAGAGTGGAAGGGTAGTTCAACTATAACTGTAGGTCGCTTCATTTCCTACCTTAAGGCCAGAAAGATGATCTCTAAGGGTTGCGTGTGCCATCTAGTTAGGGTTAAGGATGCTACACCTGCCCAACTATCCAGTCAGTTCCATAGTATGTGAATATCCAGAAGTGTTTCCAGATGATTTACTGGGAATACCTCCTGAGCGGGAGATCGATTTTGGTATTGACCTTCTTCCCGATACGCATCCTATATCTATTCCTCCTTACAGAATGGCTCCATCTGAGCTAAAGAGGTTGAAGGATATTTTAGACAAGGGTTTCATCAGACCTAGTAAATCCTCGTGGGGTGCCCCAGTTCTCTTTATCCTAAAAAAGGATGGTTCCCTTCGGATGTGCATTGATTATCGGCAATTGAACAAGATCGCCATCAAGAACAGGTATCCTCTCCCTGGAATTGATGACCCGTTTGATCAACTTTAGGGTGCTAAGTGTTTCTCAAAAATAGACCTCAGATCTGAGTATTATCAGCTCAGGGTTCGAGAGAGTAATATTCCGAAGACAGCCTTCAGGACTCGGTATGGTCACTATGAGTTTGTAGTTATGTATTTTGGGCTAATGAATGCTCCTGTAGCTTTTATGGATTTGATGAATAGGGTGTTCAAGACGTATTTAGATATGTTCATGATCGTGTTCATAGATGACATTCTCATATACTCTCGGAGCGAGGAGGAGCATCCGCTCATTTGATGGTGGTTCTACAAACCCTTAAGGATCACCAGTTGTATGCTAAGTTCAGAAAGTGTGAGTTTTGGTTAAACTCGGTAGCATTTTGGGTCATGTGGTGTCAAGTGAGGGTGTACAAGTGGACTCTCAAAAGATAGAAGTTGTGAACAATTGGCCTAGACCAGTGAGCCTTTTGGATATCAGGAGTTTCTTGGGTTTAGTTGGCTACTATCGGAGGTTTTTTGAAGGGTTTTCATCTATTGCAGCACTATTGACTAAGTTGACCCAGAAGAAAGTAAAGTTTCAATGGTCGGAGGCCTGTGAGAAGAGCTTCCAAGAGTTGAAGACTCGACTCACCTCAGCACCAGTGTTGACACTACCTAAGGGTACCGATGGGTTTGTGGTATATTGTGACGCCTCTAGGATTGGCCTTGGTTGTGTACTAATGTAGCACGGTAAGGTTATAACCTATGCTTCTGGTAGTTGAAATTCCATGAAAAGAACTAGCCGACTTATGATCTCGAGTTGGCAGCGGTAGTATTTGCCTTGAAGATTTAGAGACACTATATGTACGGGGTCCATGTGGATGTGTTTACGGACCACAAAAGCCTACAGTTCGTGTTTACTCAGAAGGATCTAAATCTATGTCAAAGAAGGTGGTTGGAGCTTCTTAAAGATTATGATATGAGTGTGGTAGACGCTCTTAGCAGGCTTTCTATAGAGAGTGTGACCCATGTAGATGAAGAGAGAAAGGAGTTAGTGAAGGATGTACATCAGCTTGCACGACTAGGAGCTCGTCTTGTTGACTCGACGGATGATGGTGTCATTTTTCAGAGTGGATCAAAATCTTCCTTGGTGGCCGAGGTCAAAGCTTGACAGGACAAGGATCCTATCTTAGTAAGGTTTAAGGAAGCCGTTCAGAATCAGAAGTTGGAAGTTTTCTCTCAAGGGGGAGATGGTGTACCACGATATCAGGGTTGTTTATGTGTATCCGGAGTTGATGACTTGAGGGAGAGAATGTTGCATAAGGCTCGTGGTTCCATATATTCTATACATCCAGGTGCCACAAAAATGTACCGCGACATACGAGAAGTTTATTGGTGGAATGGAATGAAGAAGGACATAGCAAAGTTTGTGGCTAAGTGTCCAAATTGTCAACAGGTGAAGGTTGAGCATGAAATACCCAGAGGTGTGCTTCAAGACATTAGTATTCCTACTTGGAAGTAGGAGAAAATCAATATGGATTTCATTACAGGGTTTTCTCGTACTCGTCGGCAGTATGATTCTACTTGGGTGGCTGTAGAAAGATTGACTAAATCAGCTCATTTTCTCCGGTCAAAACTACTGATTCAGCGGAGGATTATGCTAAGTTGTATATTTGGGAGTTAGTTCGATTGCATGGAGTGACCTTGTACATCATATCAGATAGAGGTACTCAGTTTACCTCCCAGTTCTGGAGATCATTTCAAAAGGGACTTGGTACTCAGGTCAAGTTTAGCACAATATTTCACCCACAAACAGATGGTCAAGATGAACAGACCATTGAGAATCTTAAGGATATGTTTAGGGTGTGTGTGATTAATTTCAAAGGTATTTGGGATGATCATTTGCCTCTCATTGAGTTTTCATATAACAACAACTATCATTCCAGCATTCAGATGGCTCCGTTTGAGGCTATTTATGGATGGAGGTGTAAATCGCTTATTGGTTGGTTCGAAGTAGGTGAATCTACGTAGATAGGACTGAATTTAGTTCATGAGGCTATGGAGAAGTTCAACTTATTAGGGAAAGGTTGAAAATAGCTCAAAGTCACCAAAAGTCCTATGCGGATATAAGGAGGAGAGAACTTGAGTTTGAAGATGAGGATTGGGTGTTTTTTAAGGTGTCTCCCATGAAGGGAGTGATGAGGTTCTGGAAGAAGGGGAAACTTAGTCCCCACTATCTTCGCCCTTATAGGATTATGAAACGTGTTGGCAAGGTAGCGTCTGAGTTGAAGTTTCCCTCAGAATTGGCTTCAGTGCATCCCGTTTTCTATGTATACCTTTTGAAGAAGTGTATGAGTGATCTAGCTTTAGTTGTCCCTATGGAGAGCGTAGGTGTGAAGGATAGCCTTAGCTACGAAGAGGTTCTGGTGGAAATACTTGATCATCAGGTTCAGAAGCTAAGAAATAAGGAAGTAGCTTCAGTAAAGGTTTTGTGGCGGAATCAACATATTGAGGGAGCTACGTGGGAAGTCAAAACAGATATGATGTCTAAATACCTGCATCTATTCCCTTCCGACACAGTTTCATCTTGAGGTATCAATTATCTCCTTAGTACTCTGTTCAGCTCATGTTTAGATTATATGTCCCATTTTCTTTCATGTTAATGTATGTATAAGCAATTCATGAATTCAGTTCAGTCATGTATTCCTATACGGAGTCAGTCATTCCGTCAGTTTTCAGCCTTTGATGTTCAGTATTTGAGATGTCAGTTCTAGTTCCCCAGCTTTCAGTATGTTCATCCACATTCGAGGATGAATGTTCCTAAGGGGGAGATATTGTAGTACCCCGAAAGTGCCTAAGACTAGACTAGGAAATTTGAAATGAGAAGCAATAGAAAAATCTGAGATATTACTCAGAACGACTAATGGTTCGAGTCGTTGGAGGGTCTAACGACCTGTGGGAGCCACCCATGGTCAGATTCTGCAAAAGGGACTCAGATATAATGGGTCCATGGTATGACCCATAGGATGATGTAACAAGTCGTAGGTTGGGGTCATTGGTTGTCACCAGGGTACCGGGGTTGGATGGTATGAGTAGTAATACGACTCGTCGTGAGGAACAACAAGTCATGGTAAGTGCCCATGGGAAGAAGCAGGAAATTTTCCCAGTCGAGGTAATAGATGGAACCCACGACTCATTGGTTGAAGGTATGAGTCATGGTGTTACTCGTGAGAAGTCCAAATGCAGGTTTCATCAGAGGCAGTAACGGGAGAAAGTAACGGGTCATTGTATGGAGTGTATGTTTTTATTACTATTGCGTTATATTCNCAGAGGCAGTAACGGGAGAAAGTAACGGGTCATTGTATGGAGTAACGGATCATTCTATCTAGTCGTTGTCACAGGACCAGAGAATGTAAGAAATGATGGAAGGAAGTAACGGTTGGATACCATGAATCGTGGTATCAAAGGACGACTCGTGGTATCGATCACGGTCACTGGCAGTGCAAATTTCCAGACTTTTTGTTAAGGGTATTTTTGTAATTCCTAAGCTCTAAGATCCTAAACTACGTCATTTTAAGCTCAGTTAGAAGGGTTTTAAGAGTGTTAAACCTATCCTAAGCCTTATAATTCCATGCATGCAAGTTTAGAGTTTTTCCTTGGAGATAAAGCTTAAGGAATTCCCCAATTTTTCTTCAATTTCCTTTGGGCTTTCAAGAGAGAGTGTAAACAAGATTTACCTAGGTATGTAAGGCTATGAATAAGAGTTCCTTTCACTCTCATGCTCAAAATTCTCAATTTCATGGATTTCAATTCTAGATTCGAGTTCATGATGTTATGGGGTTTATTCCAATTTTTATGAAATTCTCTATTATATATATATGGGTCAATTTCCTTCATGTACCAAATCATATTTTATGATCTATGGGAAGATTTCATAACTATTTTGATTATTAATTCGTAGTTTCAGATTTTAATTAAATTATGCTCAATTATGTAAGTTTCATGAAAAGCCAAGTTATGATTCTATTATGATTTTGATCTTATTAAGTCTAAATTATGATTTATGATTTATGATATGATATCTCTTAAGTACTCATTATGGATCTATGAATATCAAGTACATGTATTTTCATAAGTATGCATGTTCTTCATTATTTATGAATTTATGACTCTTGGATAGCTCTGTTATACCCCGAAAGCCCAAAGTTCTGACCCGGGAGTTGAAGCGGAGAAAAACTAAAATCTAGCACCAGGCATCAGGACGGGTCGTGAGGAGGCCCAGGTGAGGAGTTTGAAAATTTGAGAAATGGTATTCCACGGATGTGACCACGAGTTGTGGTCAGTCCCCACGATTCGTGGGATGAGTCGTGACTAAGTAGGGAATAATTTTATTAAGGCTAAGTCAATGTACCTGATGGATGGTGACCACGAGTCGTGGTCACCAGGTAACGAGTCGTCAATCCTTCTGTTTTGAGCCCAGCAGATTTGAGAAGAAGTGAACTTCATAGACCATGCCATGAGTCGTGTCCCTTGAGGACGAGTCGCAGGGTCCCTCGTTGGGACCAGCTGGCAGTTATTTTCTGCGAATTTGGTAAGGACTATTTCATAATTTCTAAGCTTCTAAGGCCTAAACTACATCGTTTTGTGTTATGCATAATGACTTTTAAAGGGGTTATGTTCATTTTAGGTCATGTTCATATCCATGCATGCAAGGGTGATAGTCTAGAGAGGTGATCAAGGCAATCCTTCACTGTCTTTCTTCAATTCCTTCTTGGGCATTCAAGGAACTGTTAGAATCAGCCATAATCAGGTATGTAGGGTTATGAATGGATGTTTTCGTTCACACTCATGTCCAATCTCTCCTAATTCATGAAGTTTTGTTCAAAAATCTTATAAGGTTTTATCTTAAATCTTGTAGAATTATAATGATCTATCCATGGGTTATTAATTTTCCTATTTTACACCATATTTTATGAATTATGATCAGATTCTACAACTAATTCGATTATAAATTTATTGATTTCAATATCTACCAAATTATTCCTAATTATGTATGTTCTATGATGAATTAAGTTATGATCTCTACTTCTATCGTTGATATTCATAAACCCATCATGATTTATGATTCATAATATATATTTCTTCAAATGCCTATTATGAATTTATGATTTAAAAAGTCTACACATGATTTACAAGTAGGCATGAACCTCATCATTTACTAATTATGTTTTTGGCCGACTCACGGGCCTTACCCTTATAGCTAGTTCATGTATTTACAAACATTCTTATGGTTATCATGATTTAACTAGCCCATGAATCTCATGCATATTATCATATAAGCACTATATATGTTTTCGGAGTAGTATTTAACACCGAAATCTTAGAACTACATGCCACCGTAGGACATGATGGGACCTCCCTTGTGACTGTCCCCTTTCCCAAATGGGCCCTCTCATGTGTGATATCACGCCCTTCACGATTCTACCCTTGGCAAGGTACGAACACCCTCCCGACTAGGGATTTACAGGTCCGGCTCCATGTGTGCTCATATGGGGTATGTCGGTTATAAGAATCTCCCATTGTTCCGCATGTTTTATGCATTGATATATTTATGTTACAGGGCTCAAGTGATGATTTAATAAAGTTTGTCTCATAACTATGATAATGAATGGTTTACGAATGAATTGAAAACTTGAGCCTTATGTTATCTTATGATATTTATGTTACGAGGATGTTGTCCCACTCTTATGATCTTTTATGAGCTTTTATGTATTTTAAATGTCCGTTTTACTTACCTTAAATACTCGGTATATTCCACATACTGACTACATACTCTATTCTATATCGTTTCATGATATAGGACCCGACTCTCAGGTTCAACCCCATTCGTAGCCAGTCTTCTCAAAGTTTAGCATCCAGTTTTTGGCGAGTCCTCATTTATCTGAGGACCATGTGTTCCATATATTGATGTTCTTTTAGTCTTCAATTTGCCGGGTTAGTTGGGGATGTTGTCTCATCAACCCATCTGATATGATAAAGGCTTTCAAACTATATATAGTACTCAGTTATTGCGTATTTAGTACGTTCCGCTTATCATGCTATGTTATGTTTATGCTTTCGCTATATTGTTATGTTAAGTATTCCATTTTAATGACATGGACTTAGATATATGTTAATGCCATGTGTCTACTTGGAGTCTCTTGGGGCTCCTTGTCCCTTGTTATGGTCCGGGTCTACGTTCGGGTCGTGGAAAACTTAGTATCAAAGCATTAGGTTTTGAAGTGTCCTAGGGTATTTGAAATACGCAATAAGTAGAGCCTTTTTCATAGGAGTGAAGCGCGCCACACTTATGAAAAAGGGGCTACGAAATGTTTTAGGAAATTTTCCTTTTTTCGTGATCCATGTCATGAGATAAAATGTCTCTCTATCAATCTAATTAGTGATATTCGCGATTGAAGGATCATGGCTTCACGAAGAGTGAATNAGGAGTAATTGAAACAGAGACAGCCACGAGGATGGCAACGGGAACGGGCACCAGCATGCCCCACCAGTTCAGGAGCACCAGGCATCGGAGTCGGTTTCCCATAGTGAGTTTTGGGCAGCTATTCAGATGCTTGCGTAGGCCTTGACTGCTCAAGTCAATCAGTAGGCGGTTGTGCATGTTCCGCAAAATGGCAATGCAGCAGCGGCCCGAGTCAGGGATTTCTTGAGAATGAACCCGCCGGAGTTCCTTGGGTCTAAAGTAGATGAGGACCTTCATGAATTCATCAATGAGATTCTAAAGATCATCCAGGTCATGGGGGTGACAAATGGGGAGTGCGTTGATTTGGCCTCTTATCAGCTGAAAGGGGTGGCACATATCTGGTTTAAGCAATGGAGAGATAGTAGGGAAGTGGGAGAAGGCCTTATAGGTTGGGAAGAGTTTCATGCAGTCTTTTTGGATCAGTTCTTCCCTCGTTAGATGAGGGAACTGAAGGCGGCTGAGTTTGTAAATCTGAAGCAGGGTGATATGTCGGTTTAGGAGTATGCTCCGTAGTTCACCCGCTTATCCAAGTATGGACTAGAGTTAGTGGCAGACCAAAGGACTTAGGTGAGCCGATTTGTGCATGGAGTGGAAGACTACTTGGATAAGGACTGTAGGATTGCCATGCTGCATCGAGACATAGATTTTCCCCGCATAGTGTTGCATGCCTAGCAGATGGAGATAGTGTATCGGAGGCAGAGAGAGGCCAAGAGGGCCAGGACAGACAATTATTGGATTTCTTAGCCTAGATCGGGAGATGGACATTGCCAGCAGTCTCATCACAGGTCATTTTCTCCAGCACCATCATCAGCTAGCACACTATCTAGATCATGAGGGGATCGGAGAAGTAATGCTTCAGATTCGAGGGGCCAGGGTAGCATGCATATAGAGTGCACTTTCCCAGCTTGTGCAAGGTGTGGCAAAAATCACCCAGAGAGGTGCCTAGTTGGCCCAGATGCTTGTTTTAGCTGTAGAAAATTCGGACAAAGACTTAAGGATTGTCCTTCAGCTAGATCAAGGGGCGATGGAGCCTGTATGCCAGCCGCTAGTTTAGCTGCTCTAGAGGAACATCCCTCCCAGCTGTATGCCTCGACTAGTTCAGCTGGTGTTCAGCGCTAGAACAGGTTCTATGCCTTTGTGACCTGTCAGGAGCAGGAGACTTCACCGGATGTGGTTACTGGTATGTTATGAGTGTTTCACCTTGATGCTTATGCTTTGTTAGATCCAGGGGCTACCTTGTATTTTGTGACACCCTATATTGCTAGTGGCTTTGGAGTCATTCCCGAAATTTTGTCGGACCATTTTCAGTTTATACTCCTGTTGGTGATTTGGTTGTAGCTAAGCTAGTGTATAGAAGATGCCCAGTCACTATATTGCATAAAGTCACCTCCGCAGACCTTATAGAGTTATCCATGACTGAATTTGATATTATTCTTGGAATGGATTTGTTTTCTGCATGTTATGCTTCTGTTAATTGTAGAACTCGTGCGGTGGAGTTCCGTTTTCTGGGTGAGTCAATCTTGGAGTGGAAGAGTAGTTCAGCTGTGCCTGTAGGTCATTTTATTTCCTACCTTAAATCCAAAAAGAAGATTTCTAAAGGTTTTCTGCACCATCTAGTTAGGGTTAAGGATGTTGAGCTCGAGACCCCGACTATCCAGTCAGTACCAATTGTGTGTGAGTACCCAGAAGTATTCCCTGATGATTTACCGGGAATCCCTCCCGAGCGGGAGATTGATTTTGGTATTAACCTTCTTCCTGACACACATCCTATATCTATTCTTCCTTACACAATGGCTCCAGCCGAGCTAAAGGAGTTGAAGGACTTGTTAGATAAGGGTTTCATAAGTTTGTAGTTATGTCTTTTATACTAACGAATGCTCCTGAAACTTTTATGGACTTGATGAACAGGGTGTTCAAGCCATACCTGGACATGTTCGTGATTATGTTCATCAATGACATCTTGATATACTCTCGGAGCAAGGAGGAGGATGCTGCCCATTTGAGGGTGGTTCTACAGACCCTCAAGGATCACCAATAATGCTAAATTCAGCAGGTGCGAGTTTTGGATGAACTCTGTGGAATTTTTTTGGGCCATGTGGTATCAAGTGAGGGCATACAGATGGACTCTCAAAAAATAGAAGCAGTGAAGAATTAGCCTAGATCGGTGAATCCTTCAAATATTCGAAGATTTTTGGGTTTAGCTGGCTACTATCGGAGATTTGTTGAAGGCTTCTCATCGATTTTAGCACCTCTGACCAAATTAACACAGTAGAAGGTGAAATTCCAGCGGTCAGAGGCTTGTGAGAAGAGCTTCCAAGAGTTGAAGACTCGACTTACCTTAACACCAGTGATTACCCTACCCGAGGGTACTAATAGGTTCGTGGTGTATTTTTATTCTTCAAGGATTGGACTTGGGTATGTATTGACGCAACGCGGGAAAGTTATAGCATACGCCTCCAGACAGCTAAAAGTTCATGAGAAAAATTACCCGGCCCATGATCTTGAATTGGCCGCGGTGGTGTTCGCCTTGAAGATATGGAGACGTTATTTGTATAGGGTCCACTTGGATGTGTTCACGGACCATAAGAGCTTACAACATGTGTTTACTCAGAAGGATCTCAATCTTCGGCAAAGGAGGTGGTTGAAGTTACTCAAGGACTATGATATGAGTGTGCTATACCATCGGGAAAAGGATAATATAGTAGCGGACACCCTTAGCAGACTCTCTATGTAGAGTGTGTCTCACGTGGGTGAAGGGAAGAAGGAGCTAGTGAAGGATGTGCATCGACTCGCAAGATTCGGAGTTCGGTTGGTTGACTCGATCGATGGCGGTGTTGTTTTCAGAACGAATTAGAATCATCCCTAGTGAATGATGTAAAAGCTATACAATATGAGGACCCAATTTTTGTAAAGTTAAAGGAAGTCGTTCAAAATCAGAAGGTGGAGGTCTTCTCCAAAGAGGGAGATGGTGTGCTTCGGTACCAGAATCATCTATGTGTTCTGATGTTGGTGATTTGAGGAGCCGTATGTTGCACGAGGATCATGGATCCAGGTATTCTATCCATCCATGTTTTATCAAGATGTACCGTGACTTACGGGAAATCTATTGGTGGAACGACATGAAGAAGGATATAGCAGAATTCATGGCTAAGTGTCCGAACTGTCAACAAGTAAAGGTCAAGCATCAGAGACCAAGAGGTGTACTTCAGGATATTAGCATTCCTACTTGGAAGTGGGAAGAAATTAATATGGACTTCATCACAAGTTTACCTCGTACTCGCCGACAATATGACTCCATTTGGGTTGTGATAGATCAGTTGACCGAGGCTGCCCATTTTCTACCGATCAAAACCACGATTTCGGTGGAGTATTTTGCCAAACTATATATCCGAGAGCTAGTTCGATTGCATGGAGTTCCTTTATCCATCATTTCAGATAGAGCTACCTAATTTACCTCTCAGTTTTGGAAGTCGTTTAAAAAAGGACTAGGTACTCAGGTTAAGCTCAGCACAGCATTTCACCCGCAAACGGATGATCAAGCGGAGCGGACAATCCATACTCTCGAGAACATGTTGAGAGCATGCATGATTAACTTCAAAGGTAGTTGGGATGAACACTTTCCTCTTATCGAGTTTTCATACAATAACAACTATCATTCCAGCATTTGGATGGCCCCATTTGAGGCTCTCTATAGGAGGTATGTAGATTGCCCATTGGTTGGTTTGAGGTTGGTGAAGCGGCGATGGTAGGACCAGATTCGGTTCATGAGGCTATGAAGAAGGTTCAATTGATAAGAGACAGGCTGAAAACCGCTCAAAGTCACCAAAAGTCCTATGCCGACGTGAGAAGGAGAGAATTAGAATTTGAAGTTGATGATTGGGTATTTCTGAAGGTGTCTCCCATGAAGGGAGTGATGAGGTTCGAAAAGAAGGGGAAACTTAGTCCCCGCTATGTCGGCCCATACCGGATCGTGAGACGTGTTGGCAAGGTAGCCTATGAGTTGGAATTTCCCTCATAATTAGCTTCTGTGCATCCTATTTTTCATGTATCACTCTTGAAGAAGTGTTTGGGTGATCCAGCTTTAGTTGTCCTGGTGGACAGCGTTGGTGTGAAAGATAACCTTAGTTATGAGGAGGTTCCAATGGAAATACTGGATCGTCAAGTCCGAATGCTAAGGAACAAGTAAGTAGATTCAATTAAAGTTCTATGGAGGAATCAACATGTTGAGGGAGTTATGTGAGAAGCCGAAGTGGATATGATGGCTAGATAGCCATATTTATTCTTTACCGGCTCAGTTCCAGCTTGAGGTATCAGTTTTTGCACTAAAACTCTATTGGTTTCCATGTTCAGTTCATGTGTCTAAGTTTATTTTATGTATATGGATGTATGTATGATGTGTGAATTTAGTTCAACTATGTACTTTGATTCGAAGGTAGTCATTCTGTCAGTTTTCGGCTTAAATGATCAATGTTGAATATAATTGCATTTCTTTGCTTTTCTGTATGTTTTCCAACATTCGAGGATGAATGTTCCCAAGGGGGAGATATTGTTATACCTCGGAAGCCCAAAGATCTGACCTGGGAGTTGAAACGGAGAAAAATTAAAATCTCGCACCAGGCATCAGAACGGATCGTAAGGTGACCCGTGAGGGCAACCCATGAGTCGTGATGTGACTCGTGGGGAGGCCCAGGTGAGGAGTTTGAAAATTTGAGAAATAGGATCCCACGGATGTGACCATGAGTCGTGGTCAGGCCCCATGATTCGTTAGTTCAGTCGTGGGTGGGTGAGTAAGAAAAGAGAAGGAAGAGAGACAGTGTACTTGATGGAAGGACCCCACAAGTCGTGGTCAGTCCCCACGATTTGTGGGATGAGTCGTGAGCAAGCAGGAATAATTTTATTAAGGCTAAGGTAGTGAACCTGACGGATGGTGACCACGAGTCTTGGTCACCTGGTAACGAGTCGTCAAGCCTTCTGTTATGAGCCCAGCAGATTTGAGAAGCAGTGAACTTCACGGACCATGCCACGAGTCATGGCCCTTGAGGACGAGTCATAGGGTCCCTCATTGGGACCAAGTGACAATTATTTTCTGTGAATTTAGTAAGGGCTATTTCCTAATTTTTAAGCTTCTAAGGCCTAAACTACATCGTTTTGTGTCATGAACAATGACTTTTAAAGGGGTTAAGTTCATTTTAGGTCATTTTCATATCCATGCATGCAAGAGTGATAGTCTAGAGAGGTGATCCAGGAAATCCTTCATGGTCTTTCTTCAATTCCTTCTTGGGCATTCAAGGAAGTGTTAGAATCAGTCATAATCAGGTATGTAGGGTTATGAATAGGTGTTTTTGTTCACACCAATGTCCAATATCTCCTAATTCATGAAGTTTTGTTCAAAAATCTTATGGAGTTTTATCTTAAATCTTGTAGAATTCTAATGATCTATCCATGAAATATTAATTTTCCTGTTTTACACCATATTTTATGAATTAGGATCAGATTCTACAACTATTATGATTATAAATTTATTGATTTCAGTATCTACCAAATTATGCCTAATTATGCATGTTCTATGATGAATTGAGTTATGATCTCTACTTCTATCATTGATATTCATAAACCCATCATGATTTATGATTCATAATATGGATTTCTTCAAATGCCCATCATGAATTTATGATTTAAGAAGTCTACACATGATTTACAAGTATGCATGAACCTCATGATTTACTAATTATGTTTTTGGACGACTCACGGGCCTTACCCTCATGGCTAGTTCACGTATTTACAAGCATGTTTATGATTATCATGATTTAAATAGCCCATGAATCTCATGCATATTATCCTATGAGCACTATATATATTTTGGGAGTAGTATTTAACACCGAATAGGATCGGGGCCCAGGTTTCGTCTCGAATCTCAGAACTACGTGCCACCGTAGGACATGATGGGACCTCCCTTGTGACTTTTCCCTTGCCCAAATGGGACCTCTCATGTGTGATATCACGCCCTTCACGGTTCTACCCTTGGCAAGGTACGAACACCCTCCCGACTAGGGATTTACAGGTCGGGCTTCATGTGTGCTCATATAGGGTATGTCGGTTATAAGAATCTCCCATTGTGCTGCATGTTTTATACATTGATATGTTTATGTTATTGGGCTCAAGTGATTATTTAATAAAGTTTCTCTCATGACTATGATAATGAATGGTTTACGAACGAATTGAAAACCTTGAGCCTTATGTTATCTTATGATATTTATGTTACAAGCATGTTGTCCCACTTTTACGATATTTTATGAGATTTTATGTATTTTAAATGTCCATTTTACTTACCTTACATACTCGGTACATTCCACGTACTGACTGCATATTATATGTTGTATCGTTTCATGATACAGGACATGACTCTCAAGTTCAGCCCCGTTCATAGCCAGTCTTCTTAGAGTTTAGCATCCAGCTTTTGGTGAGTCCTCATTTCTCTGAGGACCATGTGTTACAAATATTGATGCTCTTTTAGTCTTCAGTTTGTCGGGTTAGTTGGGGATGTTGTCCCATCAATGCAAGTAATACGATAGAGGCTTTCAGACTATATGTAGTACTCAACTGTTGTGTATTTAGTACGTTCCCCTTATCATGCTATGTTATGTTTATGTTTTCTCTATATCGTTATGTTAAGTATTCCATTTTAATGATATGGAGTTAGATATATGCTCATGCCTTTCATTGCCATGGTTCGACTTAGAGTCTCTCGGGAAGCCCTTGTCCGTGTTACGGTTAGTCTACGTTCGGGTCGTGACAAACTCATGGGCCTTTATTCTGGCTAATCATGTATTTCAAGTAGGATCCATCATGCTATTATATATTTGGACATGAACTTCATGAATAATTTAATGAATTATAGGCCCTTATGTGTATGTTTTTGGGAGGCCGAGTGTCTAGCCTTAGAGTAGACTGGTGTTCAAAGGTAGCCTAGTGTGGTCTGAACTACGTACCATCGTAGAGTATATATATTCAAATAATATCGGATCCACAGCTGATATCACCATGCCGTCCCTTCTTTGGCAAGGCGTTGGGGCGGTCTTGACCAACTTGGACGAGATAGTGGGGTATCATTTATGTATCACGATGGTGTTGGTTAAAGCCCGAGTCACTCCCATTGTTCCTCATGATTTATGCATGGATATGTTTACATTACTTTGGCCCAATTTATATTTTATAAAGTTTTCTCTTTTGGCTATGATTATGATTGTATTACGAATGGTTTGAAAACATTGAGCCCTTATGTTTACATTATGATATTTACTATGTGATCCCACTTGACTGTCCTACTCTTTATGAACTCCTATGTATTTTAAGCTGTCCATTTTACTTACCTTGCATACTCAATACATTCCAAATCTTGACCACATACTCTATCTGGTTGTTTCGCAATCTGAGCTCGGACATTCGGGTTTAGTCCCGTGAATTAGCCCGATCCTCGGAAGTTAGCATCTCCCGACGAGTTGGTGAGTCTCGTCCTTGAGGACACTTCTATCGATACATGTTCGGTATTCTGTTTTAGTATTTAGTAGGTTAGTTAGGTCTTGTCCCATCAACTCGTCAATATGTAGGAGTTTTTCGGACATAATATGTATTCGATTTCGGATTCTTTGTTTAGCATGTATTCGGATATTCGATGTTTTCAAATTTTCATACTTCCTATCTTACATATTAAACTACATTATTATGTTGAGCTTTATATGTCATGTTCATACCATAGGTTGATTTTGTTTCCTCTTAGGATTCTTTGTCCCATGTCTCATTCCGGGCCTATGTTCAGGTCATGACAAAAGCCCGATGTAAAATCAACCTCAAATTGTAGGTCGGGAAAATATTGGTCGGAATAATAAACTAACCTCAAGGTCGATTAATGTTTAAGCTAGATATTTTGTATCTGGACAAATATTTATTGTATAGTTCTTGTGAAGTCAGAAAATATCGATCTCATGAGGATAGTTCTTCAAAAAAAAATATTTAACTTTATAGTTAGCAGGCCTCACAGTCGGTTTTCTTTGGAAATGTTTTAAAAAATTAGAACATACAACTTCTATGTTTGAATTTTAGAATTATATTTTAAACCAGCAACCGTGATGACCCGTCGATCATTACGGCACCGATGAGCCTATGCATGGGTAAGATTTAAAATTTTGCAAGTGCGGGTTAAGTCCCGGACTTAAGAATTATATGATGGACAATTTCGAATAGGCTGAGTTAAAACTAGGTGGGCCCATGCATAGGGCGCCGCGTGACTATTTCCTGCAGCCAACGGGACAGCTGCCAGCTGAGAAGTCTCCTCGCTACAGTAGGAGATGCGGAAGAGAACCCTGCAATCTTTTCTAGGTTAGGATTTAAAAACCATTTCCACTGAGTGATGAATAAAAATGCTCAAAAATAGAAATTAGGATTTCTAACAAGGGGAGAGCAATAAGGAGGCTAGAGAACGCAATGTTTTCACCCTTCCTCACAATAATTTATCGCATGAACTCGAGAACTTGGGCGAGCACGCGGCTCGGAACTTTGCGACGATAGCTTGACAACCGGGTAAGTTTGTGACTTACTCACATGTTAGACTTTGATTAGGAAGGAAATCATGTATGTGCTTATGCTTGACGTGCCATTGATGAGTAGGAGAAATTCCATGTCAATCACTATTAGGTAGAATATAATTAGTAGGTATCTATGAGATAAATGAAATCAGAAGGAAATAGGAAGGAGGTGACGAAATCATCATAATATGAAAATCTTGTGGGTGTGAAGAGTCTTGAACTTAGATCGTTAGGTTTCTATCTTAGTTAGGAACCGTAAGATCTTCCTCTAAGTGTGTACGAATAAGGGACCGACGTATGGTCATAGGCATGGGTATTGGGTAGATTCGTGTGCTAGCACGAGTTAATGGACTAATGAGTTTATTTCAATATATTTATGTGTATTATTGTATAGTTAAATTGTCGAATGTTCGGTTGTTTTAGTAACTACACGCAAGTGCACGTGGTCGAACAAGTAGTAAAGTGGCTTAAGTAAAGCCAAGTATCGATCCACGAGGGGGCTGAGAACTCTGGTATTAATTAACTTAAGTGTTAATGAACTATATCTTTAAGAATACGAGACAACGAATAAATAATATTTTGAGAGTTTGAGTTTACTAATTAATAAGAACCTAAAAGGCAAAATTAGGTAGTGAAGCAAGACAATAGTAATTAGCAAAGTGAGGTTAAAACAAACATACAAGGTAGTAATTTATCCAATACAATTCGGTTAATCTTTCCGCGGTTGCTAGTCAACAATTAGTGCCTATGGATTGGAACTTTCGACTCCTATCAATTTAAGAATCATGAGCCTTAATCTACATTTGTTGTGATAGAAGAAATTCATGTTCTATAGCCATGCATTCAGGTTCATAATTGACTAATAAGACTTTCGGATATATTTCTATTACGAATGTAAATCAATTCTCAATTTTCCAAACTAAGAAGAGATCATATCCTACCAATTCACATCTTTCCAATTTCTTTCCCTTTCAAAATCAAAATTGGATTTTTAGTATATACATTAATATTATTGAAACATTGTCAGTAAGAACAAGAAAAGATAGAACAACCATTGAAAAAGATGAAAAGGCGAAATGATCAACAATTGCATTCCACTACAATTGTTCTTAACCTCGACAAGAAGTGAATTTAGCCACTCATTTTGTGGATTAAACATCATCAAATAAGTAGAAATCATGAAACAATTGAGATAAAAGAAAGAGATGGAGAAGAACCCTAGAATTTTTTTTTTGTCCTCTCAAGCTACTTTGTAACCACGTTCTTGCTCAACCAAGTCGGAATGTTTAAAATAAAACCTAAGTGTGTTATTTATACTATTGAGAATTTTAGGAATAACAAGCAACGTAGCCTGGAGTGTATCGCGGAGCACTCCTCAGGTGCCCAGGTATCATGGACCCTCTGGAATTCGGCTCCTCGGCAATTTCACCTCGGCGTGCCACGGCACGCATCGCGGGCAGCTGACGTGCCACGGTGCTATCGCACCTCTGAGCAGAGGTGATGTCCCGGGTAATTGTACTCAATGTGACACGAGTGCATCGTGTAGCATTGCCTCAGGTGTCAAGGGGTAACGCGAACCTCCATTGGAAATTGCCAAATTTAATTCACTAGAAATGAGAATGCCTCCGCGATAACGGCGTGACACGGCTCCGTCGCGGAGCCCCACTTATTTTTTCTTGCTCTTCCCTTGTCCTTTTCACTACTTGTTTCCAAGTCCATTCCCGATCTTTACCAACATGTCTTAGCTTTCCAATTTCCATTTTACGAAAAACAACACTAATCATGTTGGTTAAGTATAAATCATTTAACTACAAATCACATGAGAATGTACACTTAAGGATAGATAAACAAGTCGAAATGAAGCATTTGCGTATCACTTGGGCATGCAATTCTGCCCTGGATGCATACCCCACACTTGAAACCTTGTTTGTCCTCGAACAATGCTCTCATCTCATACAAGTGAAACCCACGCATAGCTATTTGGCTCGTCAATTCAAGCTACGCTTTATCTGGAGATTATTTAATATAGCGAATCATCAAGAAAACATGGTCTCATCAATACAATGAAATACACCACTTTAAGACCTCCTAAACTTAAGAATCGACTCTTGATCTTGACTCATGCAATCAACTGATCAAGACATCAGGCCACAAAGTTAATCTAATCAGCATGTGCCCTCCTGACCACAAGAGAATCTCCCCATTTGCAATCATATGATTTACAAAGCATTACATGTAGGGGTATATGAACACGATTTAGCTCTCTCTCCAAAGATTCACATGCATCATGTCATGAACCTTAGGCTTGCCTCTAGTGTATTACTCACTAATATGGGGCGGCGTGATGTAGATCACGTAGGGGACTTGCGGGTTGTAATGTAAGCTAAGGAACTGAAGCATACAGGCTAACCAATAATAGCAACTAACCCTTAGCGCTTTTCATTATCCACCATCAATATGGGCATTGTTTCTTCCTTCATCCTCTCATTCTTGAAATTTTTCTTTCTTTTTGTTCCCATTTCTTTAAGCACACTCGACTTACTAACAAAGATTAGTTATACATCTTTATTTTATTTAATTTAGGCAAGTGCACCTTTGACCTTTTCTTTAACTTTCACCACTTCCGCTTTTCCTTCCTTTTCTGAATTCTCTCCTTTACAGCTTTGGCCAGGAAAATTGTTTTTCTCAAGCGCTTAAGAGTTTTGGGATCAAATTCAAGCTAATGAAAATAAGGAATTAAGCTCGGTTTGTACCTCTTCAAGAAAAGAAAAAAATAAAATTTAAAAGGCTCAATGGGGCTAATTAGGATGTACATTCAAGGTAGGTCGATAATGGAGAAACTTTTGGTTTAATCAAAGAAATGCCTACATCCTTTCCTACAATACACATCCTTCGTTTCGTTTTGTACACACACACCGGGCAAGTTATAGACACTTCTCAATAGCATGGAATATTTGAAACCTCACCTCACACTCATTGCACATGCTCAACTCAAGACATATTCCACGAGACTCTTCAATCGGCTAATCACAAGGAATTCACTATTAAGCTAAATCACTTAGAATCGAACTCTATGGCTGGTATCTCAACATGTTTACATTTGTGCTTTCATCTAGATCTTCCTTTACATCTTAATATCATGTATAACACGTAACCAAAAATTCCAAACCATGAAGTAGCGACACGTTTGGAAACAAACAAAAGAAAGAAAATAAAGAAAAAAAGCTACTCTGTCGGCTACATTTCCGCCAAGGCGATCATCATCCATCCATCATAGGGAGCGGTCACTATCGACTTCGGTTCAATAGGGATTGTTCTTGGTAAAAGCACCAAAAACAAAAGCGAAACCCAACATAAAATTGAACAATTTTTAAAATTTTAGATAATTTTGATAGAAAACTAAAGTATATTCCATTGAAAAATATTTACATAACAACCAACTAACAATAGCTCATCAAAGCACAAAAGCGACAGCATTCATTACAACACCAAATTACATGACAGAACACACGCACAAAGTCACGAGGTCACATTTTCACAAGCACAACCACCTTGACATAAACATAAGCAAAAATGAAAGCGTGGCACCCTAACTACTCCCACCCACACTTCATAGAACCTTTGTCAGTGTTCACATATTCAACATATCCCTATAGGTAGGTGGTGAAACTCACCGATCCAATCGAAGTATTTGCTTTTAACCCCGTAGTGTAGTTATCTCATCTCCCATGCTCGAGAATCGCCCACCATGCGTCTCAAGTGCACGACTCGACATCGAGTCCTCCACGGCGTGTCTCCTCATCGATGAGGACATCATCATCTGACTCCACAAATGCTGGCCCCACTGCGCAGAGCCGCATTCGTAGAAGGGGTAATCGATGTTTGCCACGGCTAAATGCTTACGTGTCAGGCATACTTAAGCTATGACATCTGCATCCATACATGTGGGCCATATACGTCACCCAGGCATGTCGCTCGGCTAGTGTGAACCGGCCATGAGTAGTGTCGGGTGCCTTGGTTTTAGTGACAGCTAAGGCACGCTGTCGGTTTGTGGGATGTAATCCGGGGCCTCTTCCTCGATATCGTGGCCCCTCGAGACTGTGGTAAGCAAACCACCGAACCGTACTGTGCCCTTGATGTAGTCGGGCTCTCTTCATGGCGGAAATGATCACATCGCCCCAATATTTATCTCAAGCCCCTTCATCGGGCGCCACACCGAAAGCAGAGACTCGGTCCGGGTGACATCATCATGTGCACCTGGGGATCAAAAAACGCCCAGGCACACAATTTTCAGCGAATCCTTCTATTTGTTCATGCGAGTAGGGCAATGTTTGTGGCAGCCCCTCTCCTTGTGCCTACTCCTTGTGTTGTCGAACGGGCTCAACAAAGTGTCCCGTGTTTGCACCAGGGTGGAGTGATGTTGTTGGAGGACTTATGGAGCGTTTGTGTCCGCTTTAAGATAGCATTCAGAGTGATGGGAGCAAAAGTGACAATTTTGCCCCACTGGTTTGACGGTGTAGTGGGAGGTCGGGTTCCGGTTGGCTCATTTCCAGAATCGGATGGAATTGCACTCCTGGGCTCTTCGAAGATGAAGTTCGGCCCGGTGTCAATCAGGTGTACGATCCGCGGGATTCTGTGCTGGTGACTCCCTTGCTGGCTCCTCCGGGAAGTATTTGGTTTCTTTGTGTTTTGCATACCGTTTCTTCCCTTCATCGAGTCACCCCGCCCAGATTCAGAGTATTGTCGGCGTTGGCCTCGCAGGCCCGATGGTCTTTATTTGGAATTGTTGTTCCCATCCAGGCTCTTTTCTGTTGCGCCCGATGTGGATGCACCCTTACCCTTGTCTTGTCACACTGTTTTGACATTGTTCACCGCACATTTAAAAACTACAATCCCAATGTTGAAATCATAACTAGCTCTGACTAGGTTGGGTTTAATTGGATCACCCCACACTTAGTCTTTAGCCGCCTCCAAATAATTCGACAAGACATTCATGCTTTCCAATATTTAACATTCAATCATGCTTAGTGCATTCCTTATAAGTCGGAACAATTTTGTACTACTCGGACTTCGTCTGATGAATAAAATGTTGCCATCGATTCAATTGCATCATCATAGCACTTAGCAGAATTTTGTTCTCAACAAGCCTATACAATTCACCAATTTCATTCTCCCGAAAATCCTTGTCTACTTAGAATATTCAACATTAATCACAACATAATTCACTTCACCCAACATTCGCAACCAAATTTTTTCACATTTAAGACAAATTTAGTCTTCTTCCATTCAATTTCTAACCCTAGCTATCAATTTACGCCCAAAAATTCAATCTAACATGCCATCATCAGAACATATACTCCACAACGATACGCAGACATCAATCAATCATAATTTACATGAATTCAAGCTTAATTCTCACTTAGGGGAAGGTTCAATCCTCTGTGTGTTCAAGAATGTCAGTAAGCAAAAATAAGGTAGAGTTCAAGAACATACCTTTAATCAGAGTGAAATCGAAGAAAACTCGAAGAAGATTTGTGCCTAGGTCCGTGTCACGTTGGGGAGAAGGGAATTTGGGGTGTTGGTCGTGGGGAGTGAAGAAATAGGGGAGAAAATGGGGGATTTGGGGATTTAAAGTGTTTTCGCGCGAGTTACCCGGTGACCCGATGTGACCAGACGCAAATGACACTCACGTGTCTGGAGGGTAACGCATTAGACACCCCTCGGTGACAGGCCATCGCGCCGGTGTTGCAGGATTTAAAAAAGCGGAACCACTCTTCCAATGTGTCATGGAGGGTAACGCGAGAGCACCTCCTCCGTGACACGGGCCACTCCAGCGTATTAGGCTCAGCACATGTGTGCAATTTTTATTTTTCTCCTCGATTTTTCCTTTGCGCTTCTTTGCATTTTTTACCTCAGTTTCACAAATCATTTTACCACAGAGGTGGTTTTGAAATTCATGGTTTCAACACAAAAAATATTTTTGTTTTTTATCTTTTTTTCAAATATTTCTACTCATCTATTACAACAATTTCAAGTTGCCTCCCTAGTGCAGCGCTGGTTTCTGTCGCGGCACCGACATCATTCACTTCCAATCATCCTCTGAGTGATGGATGTCTTCTCTCAGACACGTCCTCACGATAATGCCCCACGTGCCCATTTACTAAGAACGTGGCACTTCTATCTTCTTGCCACAACTCCATTGTCCCATGCGGGAGTCATTCTCACCACACCAAGCGGCCACGACCATTTGGACGCAATTTTCCTGAAACAACCTCGTCTTGAATTGAATAGCAATACTACGCGGCTCAAAGATCCGTTCACCATATGCTTATCGTGCCACCTCTTTGTTTTTCTCTTTGTAGCACTTGCACTTTCATGCAGCATGCCAATGAAACTCATCAAGTTGACTATTGCATCGGCCTCTTCTTCAGTAGCTCTAGAACCATGTTCAATTTCCTCACGACCCGAAGCTCGGGGTGTTCTAGCTCCACGGGCGGATGTGAGGCCTTTTCATAGACCAATGCGTACGTAAAAGTCCCAATTGGTGTCTTGTACGCGAGTTCTATAAGCCCACAACGCATCGTCAGGTTTGCTTGACCAATCAGCATGTTGTGCATTCACTTTGTTTTACGCCAGAATGCAGCACACTTCTGTTCGACCTCCACTTGCCCACTAGTTTGGGGATGATATGATGTTGCTACCTTGTGGCTCACCCCATACTTAGCTAGCAAATTCTTAGCTTTGCATTTACAAAATGAGCCTCAATCCCACGATAATGGCTCAAGGTGTCTAGAACTTTAGTGAAAATATGTTTTTCACAAATTTTGTTACCACCTTGTTGTCATTCTGAGATGTTTGTTGCTTCCAACCCCACTTTGATACATAATCAACGGCTACCAAGATGTAACGATTGCCCGAATGGACGGTGGGAGCGGGCCCTGAAATCTATACCCCATACGTCAAAGATCTCCACTTCTAATATCTCTGGCTGCGTGACATCTCCTGCCTTCTACCAATTGTACTTTGTTCTTTGACATCTATCACACATTTTACGTATGCCATAGAGTCTCTAAATAGTGTAGTCCAAAAGAAACTGTTGTAGCACCTTGTCTGTTGTCAGCTGTATAAGTGGTTCCCTGTCTGATGAAGAAGAGTGACAAATCCTCAACATACGCAATGCGGCTCTCCAGGAATGCATCTTCTCGGCACGATCTGTCACAGCAGAAAGCAAGTACGGCTCATCCCAGATATAACACTGCCGTCATGCCTCGCTTCTTTCCTTTCTTGGTAGTAGCCTCCCAGGTGGATAGATTCCCTCTCACTAGCAAATCTAATGTGTCACGCCCCGCCTTGGGGGTAGTAGGCAGCTTTGGTGCCCTAGTAGGACTGGACTTCTAGCGGTGAGCCTAGGCACGTCACAGTGCAGGTAAATATTTTGTATTCTGGAAACAAAGGGCTATATAACGGCATGGCTTGACCTCAGTAAAGCTTGGCCTATAGCCACTGTGAATATAATAACGGCTAACCGAGAAACATACTCAT
This sequence comes from Datura stramonium, assembly GCA_018107945.1. Classification (NCBI taxonomy): domain Eukaryota; kingdom Viridiplantae; phylum Streptophyta; class Magnoliopsida; order Solanales; family Solanaceae; genus Datura; species Datura stramonium. Next base: position 40,358 of record JACEIK010003851.1, read on the forward strand.
AAAAAGGAACCTATGCGGGCGACAAGGCCACCGTCACTGTCCTAGTCATCGAAACTCAACATAAAAGTGCGAATAACTACGTGGCCGACAAGGTCACCACCACACTATCAAACTATGGCCCCCACGGCACCAACGTAAGCGAGTACTAAGCGGCTGAACACAATGCACGGCCTCACTGTGGCTCAGCGACCCACGGAGATAAGCACGCCTGGCCACTTGAAAGCCTGCATGAGTAATGATAGAAATGATCGGGACGGGGCCCAGACCTGCAATCTTGCTTAACAAAAGAAATAAACTACACCTCACAAATCGAGGCTCGGATGTGGCGAAAATCGAAAACAGTGTGGTATCTTAAAGCAAGCTGAATACAAGCGAATACAGGCGAATATAGATAACATAACTAGCAATTTTGTATAGCGGGGAGATAAGCTGATTGAAGAGGCGATAAAAGCTGGATCAAACCTTTTGTGCGAGTAGAGACGGAGCGTACCGCAGCGTGGCGGCTGTTTGTCTATTAGCAAGTATATAGCACATAAATACATATATATAACAAACGAAACTGATACCAACCCCCATAAAGCTAGGATGGCGCCAAGCAAGCAAACAATCTATATACCCCTACCGGGTTCAAAACCCGACCAAAAAATAAGTCCCTCGACTCCATCTACCCAACTCACAGGCACCCTCTGCCGGCCCCACAGGTCTCAACGGGCCATAACCTCGATATAAATAGCAGTGTAATTAGGAGGACACGTCACGCTGTCTGTATCTAAGCGTATGCACATCACTGCTCACGGGCGCTAGCCGCACAACGGGCTTTCTATATAATAATGCGCATGAATAAATTACTGCTCCTAGGCTCACAGTCGCACAACGGGAGCTACGTATATAATGTAGCCGGCTGATATGGGAAAGCTTCATCACATCTTCGTCAAGCGGGGTCGGCATGCCACTCCTTGGAGTGGCGTAGCCCACCCACTCGGTGGGCGACACAGTCACCAACCCGGGAGCGGCGGGGCTCAACGGGGGTGCCCTCGCGACACTGACCCAGTCTCCTTGAGCAATAGGCACCATAAAATATGAGGCATGTTTAGCGAAAAAGACACTATACGAATTGATTTCTTATTGATCTCTTTACGTATTATCTTGATTCTTTCTTGCTATGCGATTACGTGATCTTTATCTATCTACAAGGCTAACTGTAGCCAAGATACTATACGTCTGTTTGGCTAATACATGGCGAGGATCTTGTCTGTCTATCGATTTTACTTTACTAACTTTAATTACGAATATACGTATCATATTATTCTAACAACGTGCTTGCTAATCATATAATAGGCTATAATAAATACGGAATGCTAACTCGCCATTTAGCGTATACTTTCTATCTTTCGGGTTGAGTATGATACAGCAGCGCAACTTGAGACTTACTAAACTTTATGAATACCAATATTCAACTCAGAGGTTCTATTACGGAGTCTACTATGATATACAAGGCTAAAACTACTAACTGCGAAGAAACGGGCTTTACATACCTTAACCTCGAGTTATCCTACTAACGGATGAAGCACAAATTAAATTACTCAACTATTTCTCCCAACTACATTTCACATACACGTCGATTAATTACTAAATACATCACTATTACGAAGACAACGTCACTTTTGATATATTTGTAGCCTAAACTTAGGCTTATCGAACGGTCAAACTTGCTATTTTAGTCGGGAAGGAGAAGTATTCACTTTCGGTTAGAAGTTTATTGACACTAATTTGGAGCAATTCCTGCTTACCTTAGCTCGGTAGCTCGACGACTTGTCGGCGAATTTCGTGAAACTAAATCCGTAGAAATGCTCCTGGCGCTCGCTCTCGGTATACGAGGTTAATTTGGATTTGGACTACCTTTGACGGTGTAATCGAGCAGATATTTCTATTGCTTTTTGCGTGCTTCCTGCGAATTTCCTCGCCCGATTCTCTGAAATTTCTAAGTGATTTAATCAATTAAGCTTAGAAGTGGGGCTTTATATACTTGGGCTGGGCGGGCCAATGTGTCACGAGGCCAACGCGGAGGCCGCCTCCGTGACACGCGCCATCGCGGAGGAGCTGCCCGACTCCTTCCGCGATGGTTCGGCGGGTTACTCGTCCGATCTTTTTCAGGGCCTTTTTCTAGCATGTATGGCTTTCAAATACGCTTAACCAACATGCGAATAGGCCATCTATGTGTCGGGAATCTTACGGGGTGTAACACAATGTCTGCATACCAAGGGATTTCAGCTTCCCTTATTGCCATTTGCTCATCCGAGAACTCTTCTTTGATGTTGTCACCTTCCTTCACATGCGATCGGCTTTCCAATCGCGATAGGTGATCTGCTACTTGATTCTCGCTCCCCTTTACGTCTGAATCTCTAGGTCAAACTGTTTTAACAACAATATCCATATGATCGGCTGGGCTTTGCATCCTTCTTGTTAAGCAGAATCTTGAATCGCTACATGATCGGTATACACACCACTACTCTAGAACCCGCCCAAATAAGACTGTGAATTTATCAACGAACACCAATGCTAGCATCTCACTTTTACGTGTGTATATTGACTTGGGTTGCGTCCGGTGTTTTGCTTGCATAATGAATAGAATGGAAAATTCTATTCCTCCATTGCCCAATACGGCTCCCACACGGCCACATCGCTTGCATCACATTAGTTCAAACGGTTGTTCCCGATCCGGAGAAATAAGGATAGGTGCTTATCAACTTCTGTTTCAACTCCTCGAATGCTTTGACACACTCCTCATCAAACTTGAACTTCACCTCTTTTTCTAACAACTTTGCATATTGGTCTAGAAATTTTAGAGAGTTCTTGATGAACCCGTGCAATGAAGACCATGTCAGAAGAAAGCTGCGAACACCCTTCAATGACAGCGGTGGTGGTAGCTTTTCAATAACCGATTTTTGCACGATCGACCTCCAACCCCAATTATAAGACACTTTATGGCCAAGGACGATACCTCCTTGACTAAGAAATGACATTTCTCCCAATTGAGTACAAGGTTGGATTCTTCACAATGAGCTAGCACCCTATCAAGATTATGCAAACAAGTAGCAAAAAGAATTAGAAAACGGAAAAATCATCCATAAATACCTCGGCAAATCTTCCACCATGTCATTGAAAGTTGGCTATCATCGTCTCTTGAATGTGGCGGGTGCATTGCTTAAACCAAATGGCATCCGCATGAAGCATATGTTTCGCCAGGACATGTGAAAGTAGTCTTCTCCTGGCCTTCGGGTGCTATGACTATTTGGTTATATGGAATACCAATCAAGAAACAATAATATTCTTGACCCAGTGTCATCCAATATCTAATCAATAAATGGGATAGGATAGTGATCTTTCCTTGGGGCTTCATTGAGCTTTACGTAGTCCATGCAAATCCGCCGGCTGTAGCTGTGCGTGTAGGGATCGGCTCGTTCTTCTGCCGTTGGTGACCACGGTCATCCTCCTTTCTTTGAGACACCTTTGGTGAGATGACCCATTCGGCTATACGAAATAGGATAGACCACACCTACATCCGGCCACTTAATCACTTCGCTTCTAACCACATCGCCAAATCGCCGGTTTCAGCCTTGACGTGTTGTACGATTAGCTTTGCTCCTTAAACTCCATGAAAATTGTGTGTGTAAAAATTGGATTGATACCCACAATATCGACATTTGCCGAGCGCATTACTTTCTTCCTCCTCTTGAGAACCACCAATGCATCCTTTTTGTGCCTCCGTAAATTCTGCGGAGATGATGACTGGAAAGGTGTCATCTTCCCCCAAAAAGACATATTTCAAATGTGGAGGCAATGTTTTCAACTCCGGTTTGGTGCTTCCTCAATAGATGGTTTTGGCAATGGTTCCGGGGACCTCGTCAATGTCAGTGAGAAAGTCTTGTTTCTTGATATACCATTTTTGATTCATTCAACATTTGCACCCATATTATAAAGTATCTCTATCTCCGAAATGATCGGAGCTCATCAGCTACTCGATGGATTTCGAGAATCAACAATCTCACGAAGAATTGCTTCTTGTTTTAACACGTTGATTGTTGAAAGCTCCTCATAGATAGTAGGAATCTTCCTTGGCCTTATACACATCAAATACCTCCACTTTGTCATGCGCTCGCAGTTGCAGGCACGCCGCGGCTACATCAATCAAAGCTCTTCCAGGTTGCCAATAAGGGCGTCCCAAAATAAATGGGACTTCCGCATCGACTCAAAATCTAAGACAATAAAATCTCACAGGGGGAAGATAAGGGAACCCAATTGCACTAGCACGTCCTCCAATACCATCACAGTGCAGCCAAAGAATGGTCCATGCTTGCAAGATCACTTGTAGTTGGTCTAGAGATTTGCCTAGCCCCAACTAACTTGAACATTGATGTCGGCATCAAGTTTATGCTCGCTCCCAAATCGCATGTCCATGAGCTGGATACTTTGCCGTGTGATACGGGTATTAAAATCGGGGTCCTTGGGCTTTGTTGGAAACATTACGTATGCGGGAGTGCACTCCTCGGTAAGCGCCATAGTAGATATAGATCAATCTGCTTTTGTTAGTTATGATGTCTGATTTACTTTGCATATTTCGGCTTATTCGGTCTGAAAATATCAACCAAAGGTAAATTAATGTGTACCTATTTAAGCACCTCCATGAACATTTTAAAACAAGCTTCCTCCTTGTGTTTCTTTAATCTTTGACGGGGGTGGTGGTCTTTTCTGCTTTGGTTGCCTTCTCCTTCCCCCTCTCATCATTATGTTCCCGTCTTTCTCCTTGCTCACGATTCTTGGCGGTCTTTTTGGTTCCACCTCCATGAGTTGTAATCCACTCCTTGTAGTCCTTGCATTAACACCTTGGGATTCGGGTCGGTGTCACTCGGTAGTCCTCCCTCTGGGCACAGGTGTTTTGAGCTCAGTAGTTGTCCAAGCTGGTACTCCAACGCCTTTGTAGCTAGCTGCTGGTTTTTAAGTCTCACAGCTAATTTCACATAATCGGCTGCATTTGAGCTTGGTAGCTATCATTGTTTTAAACATTTCCTCAATGCGATGGGTGGTGGAGGAGTGCATTGTTTCCTCTATATTGAGGCGATAATTCTCTTTGCCCCCCTTGATTTCTCGCACACCCTAATTCGAACTCTCCCCTTGATGGCTATTACTACACAAAGAGAAATTCGGATGATTCTCCAATTTGAGTTGTAATTATTGCCATACTGCTGGTGATTATTTCTGCAGATTCCCAGCAAAGTTCACTAAATGCAGTTTGCACAACACTCGAGTGAGTGTTCATTGCTACCACAAACTTAACACGAGCCTTTTGTACTACATTAAGCGGGGCTTGTGGTTGATTCAAGCTCATCTTGCTGAAGTGGGTGTTGAGTTGATTTACCGCGCGATATCAAATGCGGTGATAGGCGCCAAGAACCATCCACCTTAAAGACTCTGCCGCTTTTCCTTGTTCCTCCTCTTGAAGGTCCACATTCCCTCTGGATTTCCTGCGAAATATGATTTAACAAAGCATGTAGCTCCCTCAATAAGTCTTTTCTAATGCTTGTCCCGGTTGTTGAGTCTAGAAAAATTTGTGTGGGGTTCCAAACCCTCTATGAAAGTATGCACCAGCACATCATTGAATTTGTGATGTGAGGACAATCCCTTAACTTTGATTTGAACCTCTCCCAGGCTTGATACAGGTTCTCCCCTCTCTTTGTTTAAACATAGAATCGACTTCTAAGTCTTCTTTGTTTTCCCCGGATGGAAAGAATCGTAACAAAAATTTTCTTTGCAGATCATCCCAAGTATGGTGATAGAGTTAGGTGGTTCAGTTTCAACCACCTCTTTCTTCCCCCAAAATTGAAAATGGGACCAATGTAAGTCTTCGTAATCGAATGATACTCAGAGGATGTAAGTGTCACTTATCTCCAAAGGTTTTAGAGATGTCATTGTGGATCTTCATGAGGGAGACTTTGTGAATTGCATTTCTTTGGTGTGCAACAGTGCACCATGTTGTTTAGCTCAAACCTCCCTCACGGCTCCCAGTTTTGCGAATCACAGTCTTAACATTGTTAGCATATGGGATTTTCACTCCCTTGAACCGGCCTACTCTGCCATTTCCTCGGGCACTAACCTTTGCCCTCACAAGTGGTGGATTTTGTTGTTGCTTGATTATCTTTGTCTTAGAACTGGTTTCTTCTCTAGAGCTTCCCTTCTTTGTGATGGAATTGTCTTTAGAGCTCTGTCTTGAATCCATCAACTCCTTATCTCTTGCCAGTGTTCATGAATTCAATATACTGCGAGATTGGCTAAGATCAAGTTGTCGACACTTATATAGAAATTGTAAATTAACACTAAGAAAACAATTTTACCAATTTTAATGGAGTCCTCGGCAACGGCGCCAAAAAACTTATTCGGTTGTTTTGGTAACTACACGCAAGTGCACGTGGTCGAACAAGTAGTAAAGTGGCTTAAGTAAAGCCAAAGTATCGATCCCAGGAATGAGCTACGGTACTAATTAACTTAAGTGTTAATAGACTATATCTTTAAGAATGCGAGACAACCAAATAAATAATATTTTGAGTTTCGATTTACTAATTAATAAGAATCTAAGGCAAAATTATAAAGTAGTCTGAACAATAGTAATTAGCAAGTTGAGGTTAAAACGAACATGCGGGGTATTAATTTATCAATACAATTGATTAATCTTTCCTTCGGTTGCTAGACAAGAATTATTGCCTATGGATTTGAACTTTCTATCCAATTTAAGAATCATGAGCCTTAATCTACATTTAAATTGATTAAATAATTTCATGTTCTAGTCATACATTCCCGATTCCTTAATTGACTAGACTTTCAGAGATATATTTCTATTCTTAATGTAAATCAATTCTCAATTTTCCAACTAAAGAAGGATCATATCCTGCAGTTCACATCTTTCCATTTCTTTCCCTTTCGAGAATCAAAATTGGATTTTTAGATATACATTAACATTAGCCAAACATTAATGCAGTAAGAACAAGAAAAGATAGAACAACCATTGAAGAAAACATAGAAAGCCGAAATGATCAGCAATTACTTTCCACTACAATTGTTCTTAACCTCGGCCAAGAAGTGAATTTAGCCACTCATTTGTGGACAAAGCATCATCAAATAAGTAAGAAATCATACAAACAATTGAGATAAAAGAGAAAGAGATGGAGAAGAACCTAAATTTTTGTCCTCTGTTTTGTAACCCGCGTTCTTGCTCAGCAAGTCAAAATGTTTAAATAAAACCTAAGTGTGCTATTTACTACTATTGAGAATTTTTCAGGAATAACAAGCAACGTGGCTCGGAGTGTATGTTCGGAGCACTCCCTCAGTGCCACGCGGGGTATCGCGGACCTTCTGCGGAATTCGGCTCTCGGCAATTTCACCTCGGCGTGCCACGGCTGCGTCGCGGAGCATGCCAAGCGTGCCACGGTGCTGCATAAGCCCACCTACCTTTAGTGATGTCCCGAGGTAATTATACTCAACGTGACACGGAGTGCATCACGTAGCATTGCCTCCGTGTCACGGAGGTAACGCGAGTATCCATTGGAAATTGCCAAATTTAATTCACCCAGGCGAGAATGCCTCCGGTCAGCGTGAGCAGGCTCATCGCGGGCCCTTATTTCTTTGCTCTTAAACTGTCCTTTTCCACTCCCTTGTTTCCAAGTCCATTCTCGATCTTTACCAACATGTATCTTAGATTCCCAAATTCCATTTTGCACACTTAAAACAACACTAAACATGTTGGTTAGTATAAATCCACATTTAACTACAAATCACATGAGAATGTACATAGCGATAGATAAGCAGAAGTGAAATGAAGCATTTTACGTATCACTTGGGCATGCAATTATTGCCAGATCGCCAGTTGATTTTTCATTACTTGAGGAGGGAGGGTAATTGACAATAAGAATTGACTAATCAGGCCCATTTGTGAGATCGAATGGGATAAAGTACATACTTGTAGTTGTGGACTATGTATCAAAGTGGGTAGAGACGGTTGTGCTTCCCAATAATGAAGGTAAAGTGTCACAGCATTCTTAAAGGCGGAACATTTTCCCCATATTTGGGACTCTGAGGTAATCATCGGTGATGGGGGTTTGCACTATCGCAGCAGTTGTTTCGGTCGTGAATCATCGGATGGGCCTGCCACACCCGGCAATCTAGTGGACAAGTTGAGGTCTCAATCGGGAGATAATAACCAACCTATGAAATGTGAATGCTATAGGACATATTAGTCTAGGAAGCTAGATGATGCCTTATGGGCATGTTAGTACTACCTTCAAGACTCTATAGGTATGTCTCATATCCCAGCTTGGTGTATGGGAAATCTTGTCATCTTCCAATCAGGCGAGCACAAATCATGTGGCGCCCAGAAGCTGAATCTAAATTAGAGTGAGGCTACGAACTTGCGGCTTGATCAATTGAATGAGTTAGATGAATTTCGTTTGAGAACCTATGAAATTGCAACACTTTATAAAGAAAGGATGAAGATACAACATAACTGGAAGATTGAGCAAAGATAATTTAGCCCAGGGGTCCTAGTTTTGCTATTTAATTCTAGGCTTTGCTTGTTTCCTGGCAAGTTGAAGTCTAAGTGGTTGGGCCATTTTAATTAGTGCGAGGTTTTCATATGGTGCAATTGAGCTTGAAATCCATGAGAAGAGATTCAAGGTGAATGGTCGGAGAATTGCAAATCATATCGGGGAACAAGCGAAGAGATCAAACTAGTTGACTTATGGGCCACTGGGTGATCGAGTAACCTCGGGACGTGTTGTGCCGCGATGTTAAATCGGGCGTAGCTTGAAAGGAAACCCATGGAGGTATCTTTGTGAAGTCTAAGTAACTAGGATATCATGACCAAATCAGCGTTGTTCGGGAGGAAACCCATGGAGGTATCTTGGTGATCGATTAGCAGGATACCCACATCGTGCTACGACGTTAAATCGACTTATTTGCCCAGGAGGAAACCTGAATGTGCTTGTAATTTGCATATAGTGTTCACGTGTGTGTTGATATGTGCGGGTGTGAGTAGAAATAGGGAAAGCTGGAGTTAGAGCAAAGATTAGGGTGCAAAGGGCGCAAAACGAGTCATTAATAGATACAACTACTTGTTGTCACCAATCGAGGCCAGCTGGCCGAAACACTATATACCAAAGGTTCACTTAACCAGGTGGCCTAACTCATAATGAATCATTGGTCCCTTGTCTGAAAAGTGAAGTCCCTTTGCGAACGGGCCCAGCGATTCGGAGCCACGAGCCGTTAGATCATCTAATGGTCGTTGCGGGAGTCGTTAGGTCCCAGGTAAGTTTTCTTGTGGGAAAAGTTTACTTGAGGTCATAATAATGAGTCGTAGTCGCGCCAATAGCTCGTTACAATGGAGTGAGGTCTACATGTTTCAAAAAGATTATTCAGCACACTGGTATACAAGCGATGGAAATGTTCAAGGTGATTTCTTTCTAAATTACACACGTTTTCCCCAAATTACTCCACGTTCAAAGGCTAAAATAAACGGTTCCCTCTTCCTTCCTTACTCATCACCTTCACTCTCACAAACACTGCTTGACTCAACACATACAGCACCACTACATAGCAACCCATAATCCCTCATTAAGCTAACGAACTCGTGAAGCACAACAATCGATTTCGTCTATTCTACTCGAAAATCATCGGAAAAAGTAAGTTTTGAAATGCTTCCTATATTCAAGCGGCCTCCTCATGCTTGAAATTGTACGTGTAATTTTGAATTTAATTTCCATGATAAACCCTAATGTGATTTGAATCGACTAACTAAATTTTTCAACCTAAAATAGTTGATTAGGTAGATTAATTTGGACTAATATTGTGGTGGTTTATATTTTATCCGAAAATCTTGACTAAGTATTGAGCAATGGTGGCTTGGGTGGTCTATACTAGCTGATGCGGGCATCATGATTTGTAATTGCTTTAGTAATGAAGCTTGGATTGTTTTGCTATTTAACTTCCACCAAACTAAAATGGAAAATTGTGAAAAAGGGTGAAGTACGAGATAACTTGGTACCAATTGAACAAATTTTCCTAAACGGTGATGACACCTCATGTAGCGATTCATTGGGCTATTTGACAGTCGTCACCCTTTGATCACATACTTGAAATATTGACTCTTATGAATGAGTCATAATGAGTCGTTGTCTGCTAATATCTCGTTGGATGCCTCAAATCCTAAGTGGGTTAACTTTGTTGAATTATAAAGATGACTAACGGTTTACCCTAACATTTCGTTACCACAAGTGACGATTTGTTAAGTCAACTCGTCAAGTTTATTGGAAACATGCTAACATCACGAAGTGCACACAATAGATGACTTAATGAGTTTTGCCCTTTAGTAATGACTAGTTAAGTCCCTAGATTATTTGAGATCATACATTTTCTTTTGCACAGTTATACTAATATTTTGGGTACTAACTTTAATTCCACAATTACAATAGCACCAAAAGGAAATTCCAAGAGAAGGACAAGTAATTTGGAAAAAGGTCATCCCTCGACTCATAAGCTCTCATCAACGAACCGACATCTTCGGAGAATCGAGTGGCTCCGTAGATGAGCAAAGGTAGATCGGAGAAGCGGTTGGAGCGGATATCTGCAGGCTAGAACTAAAAATCCCATTCCATGACCATGGTCGCGTCTGCGACTACGCACACGGGACCCACCCGGTAATGAAGGGGAGGAAAATGGAGAACTCGCCTAGATGAATGGGGGTGAGTCACGATAAGGACTCTGAGTACGGCCAACAATGAGATCGAGACTTCGGACACCTCTCCATACTTCCTTTGGAAAAGCCTGGGACACGAGGTTGGTGAGAGCCGGATGATGGAAATTACAGGTATGGGGTGAATATAATCAAGACATTACTGCCAATGGCGGGGCCACCCAAAGACGTCGTCTATCGGGGAGCCATTTGGTCGCTGCTTGAGATCAAAGGCCACACCAAAAATTCCAGAATCATGTTGAGAGGTACATGTTCGAGGTGGGTAGAGTGAACCATGAGTTATAACACGGCGTTGATGAGAAATTTTTATGTAGTATGTGGCCACCCTTAAAAATTAGGCCTTAGGATGCCGAGTTGGAGAAGGCATCGGCCACGACTAGAGTGATAGTGCCGGGAGCACGAGATAGACATATCGGAAGCGCATAAATCGAGCATGTTGTATGAGTCAGTTAAGCCTCACGAACAACACGGCCGAGTTTGATCACCGGCTGAGTGAGCTAGAAAATATCAAGACTAAGAAATTTAGTGTTGAGGACAAAATAAGGCAAAACACATAGTTGGCACGGGTCATAGGCGCTAAGAATGTAATGTGGAATTGGTTACAAGTAAGAGACATAGATCAAAAGGTGAGAAGTTGAACTTTGGTGAAATTCCTTTGGTCTGGTGCGACCTTTGACTAGTGCCCGGCCATGACGATAATATTGTGTCGCCAGGAGCCGAGGGATTTGCATTGGTGGCGGTATTATTGAGGATATGAGATACACTTCTTAAGGTATATTAGAGTTGGAATTTGGGAGAGCCATCCTTAATGACACAAGCATTCCATTTCGTGCTTGGTAGCTAGGGTTTGTGTAGGGAGTCGAGAGTCCCCGAGTTGCCCTGATTGGTCGATGATAGATATGCTCAAAATTACCGACATTGGGCTAATCGGAGATGACCTGAACCAGTCTCAAGGCGAAGTCGAGATAGCCATATCCACCAACAACGCCATTCTAGTCGGTATTGGTGGGGACATAAATTTAGGGAACTCCGGGGTTCCTTTGAATTAGAGACAAATCCTCCGAGATCCCGTGCGACCGGTAGTGGGCCTAAGTCCACCGTTGCAGCGGTGTGCCCATGATCGTCGGCGCCTAAAATCATCATCTATTAGTGACCAAACCACGAGTTTCATCACCCGGCCGACCTAGTCATGATTTCACAAGGAAGTTTATCACTAACATGTCTAGGAGGCTGGTAAAGCGAAAAAGCAGCAGGCCGAAACACAACAACGAGGTGAAGTCTTAGGTGACCAAGGAGTGGAGATCTTATCTCGGACATGGCATGGATGGTTGGATGCGTTGAATACGGATGGATGAGCTCCTTACATAGCTCACGGTGCTAGAGTTGACGCGGTGGTATGTTGAGGTCGATGCCCTTAGAAGAGTGAGAGAGTTATCAGCATGAGAGATTTCTATTATACCACCGCCGGTGATTCTAGTTGTTGAGAAAGAGAGTGGGAAGGAGTTGCCTCTAGTTTTTGACTTCATCTCGAGCATCTTATTATAGAGGCGAAAGCGAGCCTCGGGATAAACGAGTGGAGATGACCAGTGGTGATGCGCTGAGAGCGAAGAGAGAGGTATGATATGGAGGTAGTGATGAGGCGACCGGAGATGAGGCCCAAGAGAGGGCGAGAGGTTGATATCTCTAGAGCTCATGGAGTGGGTATGAGTTTATTGGTTGAAAGTATGTCGGTCACTTAGATGCCATAGGAGAGGTTAGGGGTGCATCTGCACCTCCCACAAATCGGACCACAAGATTTACTAGGACGCCATAGGTATGTCCCTATCCCTTAATCTATAATTTTTAATGCAACAAGGGCATTGCATGGGCTTTTGTTGGGGTAGGGTGTGTACCAACCCGAAGTTTTTCTTACATCCACGTGTATTTTCCCTCGGGTGCTTCTATCCTAGTAGAACCGGCATGTTTGGAGTTTGTTTTCGTGTATTATTTTGTGTTTTGTTTCAATTGAAAGGAAAATAGGAGGACTTAGACTGATTGAATGAAGTGACAAGTTGATCCATGTTTTAGCTATTAAATTACACCACTCACAAAAAAAAATTTGTATGTGCTATGTGCTTATCATTATGCTCAGTACCTTTATGGATCCTTGCACATGACATTAATATTGTGAATGTGATAACAATTGTATGACTATGCATGAACTAGCAATTGGTAGTAATAGTGTTTGTCTGTGCAATGTGAGCGTGAGATTCTTACTTAGTTCCAGGTTGTATGTGCAATCTAGGAGCTTGTCAGGTAAGTCATACCAAGGTTGTAAGATAGTTGGATAGGAAGTGATCATAAGCCATTAATTAATGATCCCACTTTAACCTTAAAGACCTACCAAATTAAAATAAATATCTCTTGATCCCAATTTTGAGCTCTAAATGAACCTTTTGTTTTTAGCTAATTCACCTTCCCTTCTTATTTATGATGAACCTATTTTTCTCCTGGTCTCTCCTTGGACATTGTGTACCTTAACTAAGGAAAATTGCCTAAGTTGAGAGTGCATTGTTATAGAGGTGACTAAGAAAAGTTAGTGGTATGAGATAGTTGAATCATTAAAACGAAAGGCGGGTGTAGTGTGCATAATGAATTTTCAAAGGAAAAATGAAAAAAAATATTTGATCAAAATAAGAAAATAAATGAATGAAAAGAGGAAAACAACACTTGTAGTTGTGAAGTAGATAAAAGGAAAGGGAAGAGTAGAAAAGGAGGTTAAAAGTAAAGCCAAATATAGTGTAGTGTCAAGGAGATGATGCCCTATTCCCATATGTACCATCCCACTCACGAGCCTATGTTACAAGCCTAAGAATGTCTTATAGTGATTCGGAATTCCAACTATCCAACAGTAAGGTGTAGAAAATTAGGGAAAGCCTATGGTTTTGCATCGCGCCTTGTATGAACTTCGTTGTAAGTATTTGCCACTTGTACAGTCCTATTTGGAATTGTGGATTTATATCTGTAAACATTGGACTTTATTTTGAATGAAACACGTAGGTGACACTATTAGCTGCTAGTTGTTTGGTAAGTGTTATCGATCTTCATGCATGGTCAGTAGTTGATAATAGAATGTCATTCCTTGATCCCATTTGTGTCATGGTAAAGAAATTGTAGCAAACACGGTGGATGTTTGTTTGATAATATAGGAGGTCGGGAAAGATTAATTCATTTTTGCCGTGTTTTGTAATACCATAGGTCTGGTTTGCTTTTAGTTGAAGCGTCGACTTAGTGTTTGTTTTTCTGAGGATATGCAAAGTTCTAAGTTGAGGGTGTTGATGTGTCATGGTTTTATGGTACTTTGATGCTTAAAACAAAGAAAATATGTAATCTAGGTATGTTTATATATATAATGTGTTTTCTTTAGTGTTTGCGAAACGGAGTTCGAGAGGTGAAGCGTAAAATAAGCCAAAAATGTGCTTAGTCTGGACTACGAGTAAGATAGCAGTTGTCATGTCTGCACAACAACTCGTTCCTAGATCTATCAAGTGAAGAGGCCATGAACTAGAATTTGGACTAAAATAGTACCGGGTAGTGGATTGACATGTTAATTTGTTACAGTGAAAATAGCTCGTCATATGTGTCGTGAACTAAAAGCAAAAGTAGGACAAAGAAATCACGAGTCTTACTTGAGAGGAGAAACAAAAAAGAGTCATCATATGACTTCAAGACTCGTCGGTACAAGTCGTCGATGAAGTCAGGCAGGCAAAAAAGTGCGAAGGAGTTGTGTGAAAGGCGATGGGTCGTCGAGCCATAACAACTCGTCGGAAACACTCGTGGGCACATATTTTGAAAGATGAAATTTAAGTCCTAGAGTCAATGAATGACTTAACAACTCATTACATCATAGCAGTGCGTTGGTTGGCGTCAACAAGAAGGAAAGTTGCTAAGAATGACATGTCATCACACTTAACAACTTGTGAGGTCAACTAGCAGTGCGTCATTCTTGTTGCTTTCCTTGTCTATGTAGGATATCTATTTTATGTCTATAAATACTTTATTTAAGTTTCTTTTACAATTTTTGAAAATTTTACCATATTTTTGAGGTTGTTGTTCGATATTTAAGTTCAAGAAACACTTGTTTTAATTTTGTTTTTGGGTTTTGAAGAATCGAGCAATCTTTGATTATTGATTTTGGTGTTATTGTTGATTAATTCAATAAGTGTGATTTCTTCTACAAATACTTGTAAGTTTATAATTATGATTTCTACTATGATTTTTAATTATAATTCTTCAAGCAAAGTAGTCAAATTCCATAACGGGTGTTGTGGGAACCATGATGAGTTAACAAACATAGGCTAAATACTTAGTGATTCTTTAATGGGGTTTATGCATCTATTGTTCTTACACCTTGAACAATTGCTTCTTAACGGTCGAACATTGGAATTTTCCTTGGCTCTTACTCACCGGATCAGGGTAATGAATGAAAAGGGATTAACAAAGGAGATTTGAGGCTATCAACGCTCATCAATAAGCTTGACCTTGTGGGAAATAGCTAATCGATATATAAGGTAAGGGTAAATCAAGTACACATCCGCATACGGATCAAGTTTCGGGTGATAATCGTCTATTTAGGGAGCCTTCATTTAGGTAGAGATTAACTTACTGATATTGCATACTAAATACGGAGATAAATCACTAGTATATTAAGCCTGCGTTGTTATGAAATCACGGGAAACACTGATCTAATCAACTCACTCATTGAATACAATTACTATTATCCAAGAATCTACATATTGTTTTACATTATTTCTTATCACAAACACCCCCTAGAAAATAATTAGACTAAAAGTAATAATACACACATTAACCGAGTTCCTCGCCATATTTCTCGTGGATTTGACCCCAACCCTTGTTTTGAACATTGACCACTTTATATCTCATCTAGAGGTGTAATTTGAGCGACATCGGTAACTATCCATCTTGCTCGGTTTTAGAGCATTCTTGCTATGTGCAGTTAAGTAATGCATTGTAGAGTATCGATCTCAAAGATATTGTCTCAAAGTCGAAGACTCGAAAGCCCAAATAATTAGTTACCAATAGGGATGAGAGTAGTTGTCCGAGAGAGCACTACTAGATGATGATCTTAAACTTGTAAATTGCACGAGAATAGTCATGCGGGGTGGAGTAGCCGAAGTGGGCATGATGAGAGGGAACATGTGATGGCATCTACGATGTAACCCTGAGGTGGATTCATGTAGGATGACAAGGGATAAGATTGTTGATCCGTACAGAAGATATATACAAAGGGCATTAAAGAGCTTGTGGTGGGAGAGATGTCGATGGGAAGATGTAATAATGGATCCCAATGTACCATCTAAGTGGACAATCTTACTCCTATTTACTTGTAGCCTTACCCTTACTCTTACCCCTATCTCAAACTGGTGATATAATGATTCCAACAGGAGTTTCAATTCTTGATACGTATCTTGATTTTGGAAACTTATAAAGTTCTTAGTCAAACCTTGATCAATGCACCTACAAAATCCTTCAAATTGTGTCACAGTTAAATCCGGGTATTGTAGATATTCCCTCATTTCCATCCCGAGCATTTTAATTTCCCATTTATCAAAAAATACCACTGTTGGTTCATTCTTCATCTAATTAGATAGATTAGATAAATGATCTAGCAATGATGGCATTTACATTTTGTTCTGCAGAATCACATGAAATTTTACCCAACTCCATATCTTGAATGTAGCAAAATACGTTTGTCCTAGAGATATTTGGATGAGTTTATTGGTGGATTGGAGTTTGGATTAAAATTTGGGATCGTTGGTTTTTGTTGTCTTGGTGCCAATAATTCCTTCTTCCGTTCATATGGTAAGGTCTTCATTCGTAAAGAAGGAAGATTTTGGTCTTCGCATTCTGTAACGTCACATTCACGGAGAAGAATTTTAGTCGGAGTGGGTGCAGTTAATTTTTGTACATCGCATTTGCGGGGTAGTTATCGCGTTCGCCAAGGGGCGAGGTCGGGTAAGGTGTCGGGTGGATTCGTCCATCGAGTTCGCGAAGAGATGCATGCTGGGCAGATTTAATTCCTTTTTCACAACTTAGACTTTTTATTTCGATTTTGATATCTAGAGACCTCATATTTGGGTAATTTTTAAAGCTACTTTCTTGTATTGGATTGGGAGTAGATTTTAACCTTGATTTTGATATTTCACTGCTATTCCATCAATTAATTGCCTTTTATCGCGTTTGGATTTTAGAAATTGGAGGTTATGAACATAAGATTATAAAATCATATTTTTGATTTGAGTCTAATTTGGACTCAATTTTTGATACACTTAATATAGAAATCCTTGTATTATGGGTAAATTTATTTGAAAGTAAAATTCTTGTTTTGATCTCCGAGACTCGGGATTGACTTTTGTACATGAGATGGAAGTATGGCAACATGTGTGTCTATGGACTCGTATACTCATATGAATTATGGATTTGACCAAATTGGAATCGTGCAGGCGTTACGGAAGGGCAAGTCCATAATTTTATTATTTTGCTCGATTAAGGCAAGTTACTGAGACTTTCTAGACTCTTTATAAATTATTAATGTGTTTGATTATTGAATTATGGGGTAATGGGTAAATGGGGCCCATGTAAATGAGTGACTATGAAGTTTATGCGGATATCAATCCTATATTTTGGGTATTGGTGATTGTCTACTTGATTGATGAATTTTGTGAATACGTGATCATAATTCATGATATATTGATTTGACTTGAGGCTAATATATTAATCACTTGACATGATAAATTGGTTGGTTTGAGGATCATATATTTCTCACCTAGGGTAGTAAATTGGTTTGGCTTGAGGCCTATATATTGCTCATTCGATTATTCTTTGACTTCCTTACTCTCATTTTGAATGATTCAGAGTTAATTATGTCACGCCACAACCTAGGGCACGGGCTGTAGCGTGGCCCAGGCAACCGATGTATAGTTGACCAGTGAACCTCATAACATGGCCTGAAGTATTGATCTAAATCGGGAGAATCTTGATCTTGGGCCCAGGTTAGGGGGGGGGTCAGAAGGCTTTATGAAAATGAAGTTTAAATATGTTTCATAAAAATCACCACTTGAATATATAAGTGACATTGAGGTCAAAATAGAGTATATGACATGAGAACATTCTAGTAGAAAATCTATGAAGCCTCTATGACATGAATACTATCTTATAAGGACAAGGCACCTAGAAAAATTATAGAATTCATGAAAAAAAAGATATCACATAGATGACGACTAATATCTTAGAAAAGCCTCAGTTGCTTAAAAATGGATAAGATCAAGGAACAAGATTTCATTATAACTCAAACTCCATACATGGAGGAAAATTATAAACATGAATAACATAGCATGGGAAGAACAATGATGTTTCCCAGCGATAACGCTCAAATCACACTCTGTGTAAAGTATGACGCGGAGGCGTTGTCAATATATAACCCAACGAAGGTGGGATCGATCCCACGGGGAAATATAGATAATATATGGGAATAATGCTAGTATTTAAGATTTTAAGTGTGTTTATCTCCAAAAGGGGGGAGTATAAAAGCAATTATATGAAAATGTTGAGAATTGATTGTGTTTATCAAGATTATGCGAATAACTAGCGCAAGTGTTCTCCGTAGTTAACTACTTGAGTTTTACATTTGTGATCATGCAATAGCTGTAGGCGATAAGCTAGGGATCATTCAAGCGATTGGTTAAATTACACCTATTGGATGACTACACTCAATCAGAGTTAGGTCTCATAAGTGATTTTACTTCACTGTTATCAATTTATCCCAATTAACAATCCTGTGACCGTAGCTCAAGTCATACAATGACCCATAAAGAATAAAGTCAACCCGGAGTTAACCCCAACCCCCACCCAGGCCTCAGCCCGACTCGGCTCCCAAGCCCGACCCCGAGCTCAAACTGACCACAACCCAACCTCGGCCACGACAGACTCCCAGGCCTTGACCCCAACCTCGGCCACACGATCATAAATCTAACTCCCAACCTTGACCCCAACCTCGATCCCGACCTGACCGAATTTGTCTCGACCTAACCTAACAATGACCCCAGGCTACGGAGGCTAATCTCAACTCCCGACCTCGACCTCCAATACCTTCCCGCTTTTCTTGGTCGACTCCGAGCCTCATTTCACAATTTTCGACCTCAACCCAACCTCTAATCGTGACCCACGACCTCAACCTTAACTCTCGACCTCAACCTTGACCTTGATCTCTAACCCCACGACCCTAATCCGACTCGACTCCCAGAGCCTCGACCCATACCTCCAATTGCGACCCTACCCCAACCTTGGTCTATCATAACTCAGATCTTGAACCCAACCTCAACCAGGCACGGCCACATTTTGGAAGCCTCGACAGCGATTAGACTCCCAACACCTAACCTGACTTTCTACAATCGGCCTTGACCCCCAACCTCGTCTCCAACCACCGACTTAGATCCCAAATATCGAGACCAACTGAAGACTTGAACTCTTATCTAGAATCCACAAACTCGACTCCAATCTCAACCTCGGCCTCGACTTTTGAACAAATATAAAGAAAAAAATCATAAAAAGGAAAGGAAGTTATACATTTTTTGTGATATCCATGGGCTAGTGAATAAAAGTTGGAAGATTAACCAATTAATCTAACTCATATTTTACCCATTTTGCATGAATGCCACGTATTTTTATGTGGTTGAATGGGCTTAAACCCAAATTTTACCCATCTAAAAAGTCACTTACCCAACCCATTACAATATGAGTGGGTTGGGCGGGTTATCAAAATATGGGCTTATTTTGCCTGACACTACATGGGATCGAATCACAATCCAATTATTATTAGAGAATCGAGTTATCACCAATGTCATTCACACAGGACAATTGAGAGGACACAACACAAACCATGTACCCTCACTGCAAATGAAGTTCCCAACACTCCACGGATAATATATAAATATAAATTTGGGACTCAACAAGTAAGACTCACCCTCATAAAAAGTTTCAAATGCTGCATATCGGATACCTTAGGCTTGCCTTTATTTTCTCTACTTTGGCTTTACGGACGGTTAAGTTAGGATCACTATGGACTTTTGGGCTTGTAATGTGAACGGGCTGGGTATCATAGATATAGTTTTATTGACTAACCTCCTTAGCATTACACACTTTTTCCACTTTTAACTTTTACCCCTTTTTTCACTTTTCTTTGTCCTCCCTTTTTCTCAGTTTAAATGCAATGTGCTAGATGTGGTGTGTTTTTGTCATCTTTTTGACTCTCTCTTTTTCATTTTTGCTTTTTCAGCTCTTGTTCTTTTCTTTTCACACCACACCTCACTCTTCTTTTGACACATTCTCTTTATTCTCCACCCTCACTGATTTACACACCCACAGTATAGCCACCCTCGACTTGGGCATTTGCGTGGCGAGGTTCACATGTCCAGGAGGGACCGGTGCCAAACGGGTTCATTATAAGCTTGTTCAAGGAATAAAGTGATCAAAGAAAGTATGTCGAATTTAGGCTCAAATACGGGATCAAAATCATTTCATTTGGTAGGGCAATTTAAACTAAAGTGGGCTACGACAAAAGGGCCTATGATCCTTTCCTAATCAACCATTCTAAAACCTATGTAAAGACAGCGGACAGTTCTAGAGCATCAACAGTGTCGCGAGTATGAATCCTCACTCACTCATGGTACATGTTTAACGTTTGATTACACTGTGGGATTCATGCACGGCTAAACTATAACTACACATGCTAATAATATGAATGTCATTCAAAGATCCACAAAGTCATTCTTTGCAATCAACCTACAAGCTAACATTAAAAAATTCAAATAGGGTCATTTTTTCCAACATCAAAACCGGTGCATTTATAGGATGTAAAGTACCCACTAGCTAAACACCAAATTACCTGAAAAATCTAAACATGTCGGTTCTACTAGATAGCATGTCCAGGAAAAAAACACGGCAAAAAAACCCTCAGATGAACAAGAGCCTAAAATTACAAGTACCCCCTCCCCCTTTTAAAAACGTGCTTCGTCTCGAAGCGCAAGCTATAAGAACATAGGAAAGGGACATACACCGTGAATCTTAGTGATCCTGGGCAAATATCGCTACTAGTGATCGGCTTTCTATAACTCAAATTAGTCTTGTTATCCCAAGTTATTTAATACATTTTCATGTGATTTTATATAAATGTGAAGATATGTGATAACCAACATGATTAGCCTTTGTTTTTGTAGGACGATGACTTTTGAGGAGCTAATCCATGAGTTGGTGAAGTAGAGGCTTGGAGACGGAATCAACACGCAAACGTCGACAAGGCCCAACGGCCCACTGCTTGGCGTCGGCAACGTGCCACGGCGGGCGGGCTGCCCCAGGCGGCCCACTGCGCGTTGGCAACGCGTGCCATGAGAATTAGGCTGGCGACCAGAGGTGTGATACGCTGCCCAAGCAGCGTGCCACGGCCTCCAACGCGACGAGGGTCTTTGCCCGAGCCCGATTTTCGGGGTGATTTCCGGTGAGCTTTCGCAATGCCTCCGTGTCACGGGGCGGTGCTCAACGACTCCTCCATGTTCCATGACCGTTCACGGCAGGCCAAATTGACACATTTCCATTTACACAAAATGGACTATAAACTCCTGGTTCCATTAAATCACATTTCTTGAGCTTGCCTTAGATGAAGAAATGGAAGCACTCACAGAAGTTTTATAATTTTCTCATCCACCAATCTCATTGTTAAGTATGTAGTTTAGGAGTAGATTAATAGTAGTGTGGAGTAGTTTTACGAACATGAATGGCTAGAACTCTTCCTCACAGGGTTGAAGCCATGGATTACGATTGTAATTCTATGATATTGTTTTTGGAATTAAGTTATTGATTATTTATTTTTAAGTGTCTTGCATTCTGTTGTTGGTTGTTTTTATGGATTGATCACCATAAAAGTATTTGTTAGCTGAAATAGCTTGGGAAGGCATTACCTAGGTCGGGACATGAGAATGTGAGGCATGAGTAATCTCGGGAGAGGTTAAGGTGTTTGGATAGAAATATACCTAACACCTTGCTTGGTTGACACACGGGGTTATGAAAGACCAACTTGGGATGTCACATCACCCACTTTCGAGAAGTAGTTGTGAAGCTAAGTTACTTGAGTTAAATGGTTAGGCGCACGAAAGTCCCTAATCTTTTCCGTAACCACAACATAATTGATTGCCACGGCTAGAAAAATTAAACTCCTCGCTCACAATCTTTGCGAGTGAGGCTAGATTGCACCGTGTTTAGAGGCTCGAAAGACCATGAACATCAAATTCCAGTTATGTGAAATAACAATTGATAGTTCCATGCTTATTCCATTACCGTGTAGACTTGCATGATTATCTGGTTTTAACTCTATGTTGCTCCTAGGTAATTTGAGGAATATTTCGTTGACCAAACTTAGACTTAATTATTCTTCACTCGAAAATGTCTATCACCAACACTTTAGGTATTTAAGATCACACTAGAAATGGTAGTTAGAGGAATGGAGTCCAGGAAATGGATAGTTAGAGGAATGGGTCCAGTCCCTGTGGGTTCGACATTTCGGTTCTTAAAAAGAGCCACTATATTACTTGCACAACCCGTACACTTGCGGGTGACGTCACTTAGACTTCACCCTCCATGGGTTGCCTCCTATGCAGCGCCTGATGTAACATCGTCGCATGACACAAGTCTCTTGACTACTCAGAATTCATCAAGAAACTCACTATCATCCTCCATTATTGAGACAACCTTAAATTCATTGGGCTGCTTCATTGACCGGCAGACATTAAAAATGACCCCCTCTTTATTCAGCCTGAATTTTAGTTGGCCAGCTTCAATATCTATTAAAGCTATCCCAGTGGCAAGGAATAGTCTCCCAAAAATGATGGGGACCTTAAAATCAACCTCACAATCTAGGATAACAAAGTCCGCAGGGAAGATAAAATGGTCCACCTTGACTAGCGCATCAAATAAGATCCCTATTGGATTTTTGACTCTGCGGTCTGCCATCAATGGTCGCATTGAAGTCGGTATGGGGGATCCCAAGCCCAGCTATTTGAATATAGTCAAAGGCATCAAGTTGATGCTAGCACCCAAGTCACACAATGCCTTTACAAACTCAAAATCACCAATCGTGCATGAATGGTGAAGGCACCTAGATCCTCCTTTTTTTGGGCAAGGACCCGTGAGGCTATGGCACTACAATAATGTAAGTTACCAACTGGCTCATAGCTCACGGACCTCTTCTTGGTCACCAGATCCTTCATGAATTTGGCATATCCGAGCATCTGCTCCAATGCCTCGACCAATAATATGTTCACAGATAACTGTTTAAGCATAGAGAGAAATTTCTAGAACTTACATCTTCTGCCTTTCTTTTCTTTCCTTAAGGGAACGGTGGCGATGGTCGAGGGATAGCCTTATAAATTTGTGTGGCCCCTTTATTCTTACCTTTATTAGATTCAGACTCCTTTACACCACCTGGAACATCAGTCAACTCAGCCTCACCTATAGGCTCATGCTCAGCAACCTCATCTTTCTCACTACTCTCAATCTCCTTCCATTTTTTCATCTCAACTACAACTGGAAAAGGAGGATCAACTATGGTCTTTCTACTCCTAGTCATCACAGCCATACGGTGACTATCATTCTTTGAATTTTGCACTGTGTTTCTAGAAAGTGTTCTCTTCTGCCTTTGGTTTAGGGAGGCTAACATTTGACCAAGCTACTGCTCGATTTGTTTGATTTCTATGGCATACGATTCAACTTTATGGCTTATACCAAATATATCTCCTGAATGTCCCTCAACTGATCATTAGTGGACTTTACCTTCTTGAGCATTTCATCCATCATATTCTCCAATCTTGAGGGTCCAGTCTCACCCTCCCATGCATTAGGAGGAACATATAAACCTGAGCAATCGATGCGATATCCATCATTCTTTCTCCATCCTCCCTCTCACTCACGACCTCGACTCCTATCCCTATACCCATTCCTATTGTAGTTGTCCTGATATTGGTTTCGACCCTGATATCCGAAACCTTGGTGCCAAGTGTCCTGTGTAGACCCTTGGGCATTAGCCCAAAACCCATCACCTGGTTGCCCAAGAAGTTTTTCTCCTTTTTGGAATCTGAATGCTCCTGCCTCGATTCATGAAACTGAGCTCCAACTGCGTTTACCTTTCTAGAACTAGTGCCCATGATATGCTTTATGAGCAGGATTGATGATGTCCGCATATGAGCCAGCTCCTGATCATGCTCCTCCTCCTTTCTGCATTGATCCACAGACATACCAACAGCATACGTACCAGCAGCTGCTTTCGCTTCCCTAGTGTGCCACGCCCTGTTCTTCTTAGTCACTCTATCCAAAATAATGGCAGCTTTCTCCCACATGTGACTTATCAACACTCCTCCTGCCACTGTATCTGCTACAGCTTTGTGTTGTTATTTAAGGACCTGTAAAAAATTTCCAATAAATCGTCATTTGGAATTTTATGGTTCGGGCACTTGGTCAGCTTCTTCTTAAATCTCAACCATGTCTCATGTAGAGTCTCAGTCTTCAATTGTCGGAATCTATAAATTTCGTCCTTTAAATGTAGTCCAGGGTGGGAAAAACCTTTCTAGGAAAGCCTGTTTAAGCTCCCTCCAGTTGGTAATGGAGTCATTGAGAAACTCTGATAACCATAAAGTGGCCTCTCTATAGAGAGAAAATGGGAAGAGTCTCAACCTTATCACGTCCTAGCTTACACCAGGTAACTTGTACGCCTTGTATATCCCGATAAAATTCATCAAGTGCAGGTTAGCATTGTCAGATGCATGACTACTAAACACCCCTTTCATATTCAGCAGTTGTATCATGGTGCTAGTGATATCAAACTTCGCCCCAGCAAGCAAAGGTGGTGGTACGATGGCTCCAGTTAATCCGATTTCATCAATATTCGGGTCATCCTCATTATAGAATTGAGGAGCATATCTCTAGCCTCTATTGCCCCTTCCATGGCGGCTAGCATTCACTACTTCCTCATGAGCATCCTTGGCTTCCTGAAGTGCAGCTTGCCAAGCTTCTTCATCCATACGGGCCTCTCTCTGCTCAGGGTTCTCCATTATCCACAGAGTTCGCTCTAATTCAAGATCAAGAGGAATCAGGGAGTTTTCGCTCCGTCTAGTACTTGGCATTCACCAAGAGACAACCTGTGGGTGTCAAAAACAAAAAGAAAAATGTAAATGAGGAAATAACAACTAAAAGTTAAACACACAATTACTCTAATCCTAAGTCGTATCCCCGCAACGACGCCACTTTTGATAACGCTCAAATCACATTCCTGTAAAAGTATGACACAGATGTTGTCAATATATAACCCAATAAAGATTGGGGTAAATCCCATAGGGAATATGATCAAGATATTAAATAACTCTAGTATTTAAGTTTTTAAGTGTGTTACCTCCAAAAGGGGGGTTTTATAAAAAGCAATAATATGACAATGTTGAGAATTGATTGTTGTTTATCAAGATTATGCGAATAACTAGGGCAAGTGTTCCCCATGGATTCATAACTACTTCGGGTTTTACACTTGTGATCTATCCCAATGCTTACTTTTAGAACTGATAACTAGGGCTATTGGATGACTATACTCAATCACCGGGTTAGGTCTCATGAGTGATTTCACTTTAACCGTTATCAATTTATCCTAAATTAACTATCCTGCGATTATAGCTCAAGTCATACAATTACCCATAAAGATCAAGGCTTTGTATTACTTCTATTTTTCTAATCTCTACTTCTCTATTCTCAAGAAGGTAAAGAATTCGGGCAAGTCCTAACGTTGCACTCCATTAATAAACATTAAAGATGAATAGAATACAATACAAGTGTTTAGCATTGATTTAGAATCACTTTGTGCAACCCTAGTTTGTTAATTCACTATGGTTCCCACAACCCTATTTGTAAAGGTTTTAGCCTCTCATGATTGTAATAGAATTATAAGTATTCATAGACAAACACATAATTTAGAACATACAAAGATGATTTGAAGAAAATCCACTTGGTTACTGCAAAAATTAATGAAGAACAAGTCGAGAACAATGGAAGTATCAACTCAAGAAAATCCCAAAAGTTTTTCTCCAATACTCAGAACTCTCTACGATCGGTGTCTCTAATTATCTCTCTCCAAATCTGACTCCCCTTAACAAAAATAACCTAGAAAATTATTTATACAATTAATTAGAAACTTTTCCTAAATTAACAGGGTAATTGCTAAAACTATCGCTGACTTCACCTACGACCCTTAACATGATTGTACGGGTCGTACCTTCACTCGTACAATCGCTAGCTTCTTCTGATTTTGACTAAGTGTAGGAATTTGGTACGACTCGTACCATGAACCGATGAGTCTTACAATCTGGTCGTGGTTTGTACTTGCACCTTCTGGCATCCTCTGTTTATTTTCACGAGTGGCTTGGTACGACTCGTACCCTTATCCTACGACTTATGATTTCCAATCGTACGTTGAGATCTTCCTTTCTTCAATTATTCTAGAGTTTACCACGACTCCTTGGTGCAGGTCTTAGGTAGATATCATTATCCGTGGTTACTATCCGTACCTGGAGACTTGTATTGTGCATCGTCATCTGGTCTTTATCACGACTGTTATGGTATGGCTCGTACCAGGGTGGTACAGCTCATACAATAAGTCGTACTGTGCCTTTTGCATCAAACACTTAGTTTTTACTTTTCCACGACTCTCAGTGTGGATCGTACCAGGAAGGTACAACTCGTACTGAGATCCGTACTTAGCCCTTTTTCTGCATTTTTTTCTTCTTTTGCACATTTCAACTCCAACACCTAATTTCCCTGAAAACAAAGTAAAAGTGCATCATATTCATATAAACACACCTAAGTCCATGCTTATTTCCTCAGTTTTAAGAGTTGAAAGTGTTGTAAGCCCACAACACATCAACCACACATAGAAATAGCCTTACATACCTTAGTCGCTCCAACTTTGAGGAAGAATACCAAAATCAATTCTTGAAATCTTGATATGAGTTTTCTTGAAAATCCTAAGATTATAGTGTAGAATTCCGTCAAGAATCCGTACAGATGTTTGAAATACTTGAAAACACTTAGAATTACATAGGAAAGACTTATCTTGGTGAGGGATGAAGTGGAGAAAAGAGCACACTCGTGCTAGGGTTTGAAAAGTTAGAGAATGGATGAAACTTTTTAGAAAAATGCACTTAAAAAGACTTCAGGGGTCGTACACCATGAAGGATGTTTTGTGTGCCCAGCAGCGTGTGTTACCTTACCTGTGCGTTGAAACGCTCACGCTCGCACACGCTTTTGTCCTTACTTCACTGTCTATACATGCACAATATGGCCTGGGGACGCTATTCTGCTCGTGTTGCGAGCCCTTGGACAAGCATCGTTGACAACTCTTTCTTAAAATGTACATAACTTTTTGTAAAGAACCCGGATTGATGAATGGTAGGATGCATTGGAAACTAGTTCATGAGGATTTAATTTAATTGGTAGAGCACCCAAAAAATTCATAGGTTGTGAGTTATGATTATTTAAAGTTGACTCTTACTCGTAAGCTCAACATAAGCTTCGTACTTCTTATCGTATTTGCATAGCCTTTTATCTACGACCAACATACGACCCCCAGATTTCATATACAGTCTTTACATGGCTTCGTACTTTGGTTTACAGTATATCATCCATTCTATATAGATCCACGACTCATGGTACAACTTGTAAGTGAATTTATTTTTACAGTCGTATCTTACACAACACAAGGTGTAACACTTCCAAACTCGATCTTTTCAATCTTTAATAAATTGCAAGCTTCCTTAGCACTTTATAACTTATGATTAACTCCTCCAAACACATAAGATTCATTATAAATTTTTTAGGTCAATTTTACTCACATCTATAGAACAGTTCAAATCTTAGCACGATGGTACAAGGTGTTATAATATCTCCCCCTTGGGATCATTCATCCTCGAATGATGGTTACGGGCACTAACAGATTCTAACTCTGAAATTTTTAAAAATGTTGGCTGAGTTTCCTTTGCACATAGTACTATCCCAAATTTCTCAATCCTGTGCTAGCTAACCAAAAACATCATCATAGCCTCACAGGGCATCAGAATGGTGCATTAACATGAAAGAACACGCAGAACTCATATTAGGCCCTCATCGGGATCTTAAATCATGAAAAGTGGAATCCTCCCTAGAGTTTACCTTTATCTTCATTCATCATCACAAGCATCATCATTATAAGAAATTTATAATATTTTGAGAAAGGGATCGTCGGTACGAGTCATATCAGACATCTAGAGTTAGAATAGACATGATATAGTTAGGGTTCCCTTAAACTTAGAAAGTGTAGCATAAGACATGAGTTTGTAGACTATGGGTAGCATAACGTGGGATGTGAGTTCATGGGATCATAAAGAAAGGATATGACCTTTAATCAATATAATTATCATAATCATAATTGTAACACATGATATTAATGGAAGAAGGGTTGTAGGCATGAATTATAAAAGATGTTAGGGATGGAGCATTAACATAAATCGAGTACATTGATCATTTGAAATAGACTCGTAGAACATGAATGACATAGCATCATACATAAGTTTCATTTACTCTGATTACATAATATGGAGTATAAGTGGGTTGAACATAGGGTAAGACTAATATGTTAACATTAAAAATTTTATTCTTGCTCAAGGAACAATTGGCAATAATTCGCTCTCATATCTTTCTTGGATATCCATGTAGCCTCTTAAACATCCTAATTTCCCATAGAACTTTCATAGATTCTACTTCTTTGGTTCTCAATTGTTGATCAGGTCTTAGGTGTTTCTAAAATTCAACAAAGCTTTTTTTGCATTTAAAGTCATCCCCAAAAACATTATTCATCCTTATCACAATAGTCAAACCTCCTCTAACTCCATAAAGAAGTCACAATGTAGGAATCTACACATTCATCAATACGACATTCAAGCCTATCTCTACATACATTGCATTATTTTCTTGCAGCTAAAACCATCTAAAAACTTTCTCATTTTCTAGAACATCCCTACAGTCAATAATTGCAGATGGTTCTATAAGGAGACATGCAATACTTCCATCTAATCACTACACATAATTAAAGCCTAATTTACTTTACTTTTCATATTCTTTAACTTTAGATAAAATAAGCATATCCATCGCTGCCAACCAAAGGGAAACATCCACCCTCTCTTGTCTACCATGTATAACCTCATAACCAAGAGTCATTAAAGGAATAGAGCATAAGCATGAATAACAAGAAATATAAATAGAGGTCTAAGTCTTGATCATAAGCGTAGGGCGTGAATAGAGTGTTATCTCTTAGAACATAAGCATAAGGAACAAATGAAATATCGTTCAACGCAATGATTCTCATCATAACATCATCATCTTAACTGAAACTCACTACATATAGAATCATAGGCATGAATACTTCATACACCAATTGTATGAGGTATGAATAGGGAATCACTTTGAGCATAGGTAGGACATAAGTGCATGGAAAAGGGAAATTAGCACCCTTGTGCTTAATTGCAATATGTATTCGTAAATTTTTCTGAGAAAAGTCGTAGCACTAGCACAAACTCCTCTTTCCTTATGGTTCACATCCTGGTGTTTCCACGGGCATCATGATCATAAAAGGAATTTGTGAGAATATATAGGCATAGGCATGGATAAATACACAAAATATTGGTAGAGTGTCATCTTGATAAAATATCGGGATTTCATTAGAATAAGAATGGTTTGTTATCACAATATTTCTTCTTACATCCCTTCACTACTTGGGATACATGACCTGTTTGGGTATTTCACCGTACCATTCTCCCCCTTAGTCCATAAGTTAGTGTTCTAAGTCTGTGGACGCCTCATCTAAATAAAGTCCTAGATGATCTTTTTCTTATTCTTCCTTTACTTCATACAACTCTTGCACTAAGCATAGTTAGGAACCTTCTTACACGTTTACTCAATGAAAGACAAGCTCTTGCACCGAGCATAGTTAGGAACCTTCTTACACGTTTACTCGATGAAAGATAAGTCTCCTTTACTAGATTATAGATGTATTACTTTACATGGTAGTGGAATTAATATATATTTGTGGCTAGAGAACTTTCCTTCTGGAATACGTTCATGAATACTACAAATTATGGTAGAGTCTTCTTCCCAGATATATCTCTCAACTTCCTCTTGGCTCCAAGGCTATCATTGTATAACTTATACTCTTATTGTCTTTCTTATCCACTTCCCTTATCACCTTAAAAATATGGTTTCCTTATTGAAGTTTACTCACATTGCATCTTCAAGTCTATATCCACCCAAATCAAACCAGTTTAAAACTATATTAAGAGGCTCAACATCGTCATCTATTATCCTCTCAATTCAGCTCTTAGGAACACCGTAACAATACAACTAATATTTCTCCACCTTTCACAACTTGTGTATATTAATTTAGGCATACATAGCATTTAGAAGCTTCATATCTCATGTAATAATATACCTCCTCAAGGCACATCATCTCCCTTCAAATCCTCCAATGCACCAATGGGCTTCCCTCAAGCCCTTGTTTAATCTCCTCCACCTCTGAAGATCCATCTGAAACTATCACATAGACAAGAACCTTAACTTTATTACTTCTATCACTTCAAAAGTGAGGCATAATTCAGGAACTGGAGTAACATAGGAATCAAAATCAGTTTCTTATGACATAGTTCTGTTGCACGATCTAAAGTAAAAGAATATAAAACATTTCTTAAATGTCCATAGTCCCTCGTTTATAGATGTGGGGCCTTCATAAAGATAAATGAACTCTACTAATATGGTTTCATAGACTCCCTAGGATATTTAAACCTAGTGCTTTGCTACCAAGTTTGACATGCCTGACCAAGGGCCTGAGCGTGGCCAGTACTCGATGTCATTGTTGGCCTGAGAACCTCATAACATGGCATGGAACATGGAGTATTTATCTAACATGAGTCGAATCATGATCAATTATTAAGATCTTGAGAGATAGAAAATTATTATGTAAAAGAAAGTTTAAATATTTTTCATAAAAATCATCACTTGAATACATAAGTGACATTGAGGTCAAAATAAAGTATATTACATGAGAACATTCTAGACTAATAAATCTATGAAGCCTCTAAGATGACATAAATACTATCTTGCCAGGACAAGGCACCCAACATACCTTTAACAAATCAAGGAAAGTTGAATACAAGATATCACCCCAAAAGTAAGTGGGGCTCACCAATAGCTAAAGGTGTAAAGGACCTAACATATTGCTCGATCATCCGGCTAAGTACCTGATTCCGTAATATAAAATAATACAACACTTCCGTCAAAAGAAACATAAGTATGTATGGAATTGTATTGTATGTAAAATGATAGAATGAAACATGAAACATGACTGAGGTAGGAGGATAGATCAAGAATCATAGTCAAATTATGAGAGAAATCAAAACGGTTTCAAAATCGTGCTTGAGTCAAGACGGTTTTGAAAATCATGTTACATTGCCCTTAAAGTGCATATTTCATCATAAATTTTTTTCATTCTGGAAAAAATATGTAAACCTTGATAATAAATCTTTCTCTCTAATACTTGAAGTTCGAAATATTTCTGATCAAAAATCGAGTGAAAATGGGCTACATTTATAGCGGAATTGAAATTCTCACATATAAGGGCAGTATAGTCTCCGGTAGTGTTCTGAGGAGGTAGGTTATAGTAGGATCCATTCTCCAAGAATCTTATATATCGATATATTTCCTCCTCATTCTCTGCGGCAATAATATTTTGAAAAGTATTGAGTGATTCTGAACTAGATTCTGATTCCAAGCGTGGAGTCTATCTATAGGTAACAAAGTATAAATGACTCAAGTGCACATGAAAATATCTGAGTAAACATAATTACAAAAATTTTAAAAGAAAATCTTTAGCTTTTTGGTGGGAGATTCTCATTACTAACATATATGAATACATATAATAAGCCACCATGTGTACGACACGACATCCTATCAAAACCCAATCGACTAAGCATCTAACCACAATTGTCGCGTGGGTCGATTATATCTATATATAACAGCGTGAAAGCATAGTCCCAACCAAGGGAATCCCGATGCGGGGATACATAACTAACTATCAAGTCCTTGAAGCAGTTGTGGTCATACATTGACAATGTGTGAATTCGGGTAATGGGCGCTTGTGACCCATGCCTTCTCAGTTTCTGAAATATCCCAAAATATTTTAAATCATAACGGCGGCACCTGTTGGCCTTTTCATATAGTTGGCACCTATTGATCTTTTCATAAAGTAGCCCAAAGGCTCATAATCATAAATCATGTTTTATCTTAAAAGCTCATAATCATAAATTATGTTTTTATCTGAAAAGCTCATAAATCATAAGTCATGCTTTTATTTGAAAAGGTCATAAATTATAGTTGGCTTAAGAGCTCATAAAACATGGCAAAAATCATGTGTATGGAGTGTGGGGAACTCCTATAAACAATGTTATCAAAATTCATGAAAAACAAATCAATTCATGATAGCATAAGGTTCATAATTTTGACAAAAGGGTAAAATCAAAATTTAAGCCAAATTTTCATAAATGAACATAGAAAATCCACCGAATGAGACATGATGGAAATTCACAGAAATTCATTGGAATTCGAGATAGTCATAAGAAAATCTTTAAGAGGAATCAGCAAACTCTGATTTCAAAGAAAAATCATATCCTTCATGCTTTCGTAATTTCGTTTAGAAAATCATATAATTCATTTAAAAAGAATATGATAGAGGATGAGTAATATCACAGAAAAGTCTTGAATTTTTTAAAAATAAATAAGATCAAGGAATAAGATTTTCATCATAATTCTAACTCATACATGTAGGAAAAGCTCATAGACATGAATAACGTAGTGTGGGAAAGACCAATAATGTTCCCACATATATAGATAGTCTTACATACCTTAATCACTTTAAATATCCAAAGAAAGTTCTAAACTTTGAGGAAGAACACCAAAATCAATTCTTGAAATCTTGATATGGGTTTTCTTGGAAACTCTAAGATTATAGTATAGAATTTCATCAAGAATCCATGTTTGGATGTTATAAATACTTGAAGACACTTAAAATTACATAGGAGAGACTTATCTTGGTAAGGAATGAAGTGGAGAAGAGAGAAAACTCGTGCTAGGGTTTGAAAAGTTAGAGAATGGATGAAAGTTTTCAAAAAAATGAACTTAGAAAGGCTTTAAGGGTCACACACCATAGAGGATGCTTTTCATTCTAGCAGCATGTGCTACCTTACCTATGCGCTGAAATGTCGCACTCGCACACAATTTTGGCCTCACTTCACTTATACCCCGGAAGCCCAAAGATCAGACGCGGGAGTTGAAACAGAGAAAACTTAAAATCTGGCATCAGGCACAGAACGAGTCATGAGGAGACCCGTGAGAGCAGCCCAGGAGTCGTGATGTGGCTCATGGGGAGGACCAAGTGATGAGTTTGCAGTTGGGAAATAGGATCCCCACGGGCATGACACGACTCGTGGTCAGGCCCCACGAGTCATTAGGTCAGTCGTGGGGAGTGGTGTTTGAGTAAAGAGGAGAATAGAGACAATGTACTTGACGGGAGGACCCCATGAGTCGGTCAGTCCCCACAATTCGTAGAGTGAGTCGTGACCAAGCAAGAAATAATTTTATTAAGGCTAAGGCAGTGTACCTGGCGGATGGTGACCACGAGTCGTGGTCACCAAGTAACGAGTCGTTAAGTCTTCCATTATGAGCCGAACATATTTGAGAAGTAGTGTACTTTATGAATCATGCCACGAGTCATGGCAATAGAGGACGAGTCATTGGGTCCCTCGTTAGGACCATCTGGCAGTTATTTTTTGTGAATTTAGAAGGGTTTTTCTGTAACTCCTAAGATCCTAAGGCCTAAAATATGTTGTTTGGAGTTATGAATGATGACTTTTAAAGGGGTTAAGTTCATTTTAGGCCATTTACATCCATACATGCAAGGTAGAAGGTAAGAGAGGGTGATCAAGCTTAGTGTTCTTTAATTCCTCTTCAATTTCTTCTTGGGCTATCAAAGAAGTGTAAGAATCAGCTACCAACAGGTATGTAGGGTTATGAATGGGTGATTCCTTTCACACTCATGCCCAATCCCTCTCTAAATCATGAATGTTCTATGTCTAATCTATGGGGTTTTAACCCAATGCATGATATTCATAAACTCTCTACATGGGTATAATTTAAATATGTTTCAACTATTGAATTATGAAGCATGGGAAAGTTTTATAGTGTTTTCAATTAAAAATCATGTTTCTAGCTTTATGAATTAAAAAGCCCATTAATGAAAATTCATGAAAGAAGAGATTTGTGATGAATGTATGATTATGATGGGATGTTGTGATGAAAAGTATGTTTTCAAGCTACCCATGTTTATAATGATGTTTTCGATGTGAAATGAGTATTCTCAAGCATGATAAAGCTTTGGGAAATACCCACATGCACAAATATGATTTATGATTTTCCAAATTAAGCTTACCACATGGTTTTGGAGCAAAGACTCCCAATTATGTTTCAGCTTGTGGTATGGTTTGAGTTAAAGCTTCTCATATACATGATTTCATATTTGAGATGTATTTGATGATTGAGCTTCGTCAATAGACGATGTTGAGCTTCATTGAATAACGATGTAGAGCATATGCATATTTTTGGGAGTAGTGTCTAGCACCGAGTAGGCTAAGGATCGATCACCCTATGCCTCAGAACTACGCGTCAACGTAGGTTTATACTTATATATATTACTTCGAGACCTCTCTTATGAGTTATCCCTGACCCTATTGATCCATGAGCTTGATATCGATATCATGGTATTGTCCCTAGCCCTGCAAGGCTTTGGATGGCTCTACCCACTTGAGTGTGATAGTTGGGACCACGTAAGCTCTATCGTGGTATGTCGGTTAAAAGACGAGTCTCCCATTGTTCCTCATGATTTCAGTTATGCATGTTCATTATTCTTGAGATTTATACATTGATACATGTTCTAAAGTAGGTTTGACTCAATGTTCAGTTTTACTTATAAATATCACATTTCATCTTTGAGTCAATCGATTCAGTTATGATGTATGTTATGTTATGACGAGATCATGATTTCAGAAAGAACGCATGCAAGCCCTACTCTCAGATTCTTAATGTTTATGTTTACATTATGCATTGTCTTTAAATGATTTTACCTACTTAAGTAGTTTTACTTACCTTGCATACTCAGTACATTCCACGTACTGACCGCATACTCTATGATGTATCGTTTCATGATACAAGATCCAACTCAGCCCCCGATCATAGTCAGTCTTCTGAGATAGCATCGTAAGTTGTTGGTGAGTCCTTATCTCTCGAGGACTATACTATTCAGATTTTCTTATATATTTTCAGTTTCAAATTATTGAGTTAGTTGGGGTCTTGTCCCATCAACTCGTCATGTTTAGAGGCTTTTCAGACATATGGTTGTATTCAGCTTCAGATTGTGTATTCTAATGTTATGTTTAATCTAGACTTCCGCTATGATTATTTTGTTGATTCTTTTATTTTATTGATCGAGTTAGATGTATGTTCATGCAATGGATTGAATTAGAATTTCTCAGGACTTCTTGTCTCGTGTTGCGATCTGGGCCTCCATTCGGATCATGACAACTACCTACACATGCACAACATGGTTCTGGGATGCTAGTCTGCTCGCTTTGCGAGCCCGTGGACGACCACCACTGACAACTCTTTCTTGAAATATACATAACTTTTTGTGCAGAGCTTGGATTAGCAAATGATTAAATGCATTAAAAACTAGATTCATGGGGCTTTAATTTAATGGATAGAACACCCAAAAACACTTTATAATTTGTGAGGTATGATCGTTTAAAGTTGACTCCTACCAATAGACTCAACATAAGCTTCCTACTTCTTGTCATATTTGCATAGCCTTTCACCTACGACCAACATACGGCCCGTATATTTCATATATGATCTATACATGGATTCGTACTTTAATTTATAGTATATCATCCATTCCATATCCATCCACGACTCATGATACAACTTGTAAGTGAATTTTTTTTACAGTCATATCTTACACAACACAAGGAGTAACACTTCCAAACTCGGTGTTTCCAATCTTTAATCAACTCCAAACTTATTTAACACTTTATAAATTATTATTAACTCCTAAAAACACTAAAGATTCATCAAAAAAAATTCAGGTTAGTTTTACTCACACCTATAAAACAGTTTAAATCTTAGCACGGCGGTATGAGGTATTACAGACTATGACTATCTATGTAGAGCTTTAAATCTGGTGTTGGCTATTATATTGTCATTATATTTTATACACATTGACATTGTAAAATCATAAGGATAAATTCTGACAAAGGATCATCCAAGGTATTTCCTGGTACAGGGTTATTCGTTATAAGGTATTGCATCTAGGATATTTTTTCAGTGTTGTTCGGTCTAGGGCGCGTATATAGACCATGTGAGTCCTCCATGGGTCCCGTCTATCCTACATAGGAAGTGGGTATATACATTTTATTGACCAGTGCATATGCATTTTCATTTTATTTCATTCTCATTATATTTCATATTTATTTTGAGTGGTGAAATGGTACAATGGTTGTAATAGTGAGTTATTTTCCTCTCTACTTGGTTGAGATAATTGAAAGAGTTGGTATGTTATTCTTGAGGCAGTTTGTGAGTTTTTATGTTATTGGCTGGTTTGGGATATCCCAACTATTTTTTATATTATCCCATTGGTCGTTCAATTATTATTATGATCTTATTTTGATTTTCTGATAATTTGGTTAGGAAAGGTAGTGGTAGCACCAACCCTCACCATCGCTTATTATAAGGATCGAGTCAATGATGCTTCTAAGTGCATATGTTTTATGTACTCACTCTTGATTTTATGCACCTTTTGCGTGTAGGCTCAATTTTAGGTTCGAGTGGTGATTGAGTTATCGTCTTTCTAGAGGAGACATACTGGAGTTCAGGGTTAGCTGCTTGGCCATTCCGCAGCACTGAATTTTAGGTCTATTTTCTATTTATTGTCTTTCTCTTTCTAGATAGCTTCTATAGTCTTTCAGACTTGTATTTTTGGATAGAGATGCTCTTATACTTGTATCACTAAATCTTGGGGGTTTCTTTTATTTTTGCAATTGCTTTGACTTTGGAATTTGAATTTTATATTTACTAATGATCATTAGTTTTTCAATTTTCGCTCATCTTAAATTGTTAATAATGTATGAGATTCACCTACAGGGAATAGTGATTTCCCTCACGGCTTAATAAGATTTTTAATCGTTGCACACCAATTGTCCATATCTTTTATCCTAAATACTTGATTGTGTAGGACCCTTTTTACTGATGGTGGAGGACGAGAGGGTTGATCAGCATTTTCGTCTAGATTTTTTAATGATATTTTGGGGCATCTTTTTCCGAACATGTCGAGGAGCCTAATGAGCTTACACTTACTGATATTTTTGAACACTCTACACGAGCTAGGAAACTACAGTTAGGGCGATGTTGTTCTACAATACCTCTATAGATCACTTTGTCGTGCGTCCATTGTCAACGTATTTGATATCACTGGATTTGTTCCTCTCCTACGGGTAACATATTTAAGTGTGTATTCATGTTTCTAAAATATCTTTTGAAATGAAGACTAAAATATTCAAGATTCATCTCATTCAATGTCTTAATATGATATCCATTTTGGCAAATATCTTTAAAACTCAATAAGTTCCTTTGAGACTTAGGGAGAATATAATATTGTTTATAATGAGTTTTATTTTCTTAGGCAAAATTATGGTGCCTATTTCGGAGTTTTTAAATCAAATTAGTACTATCAGAAATTATAGTAACATTTGTCTAACCCATAAGTAAATAAGAAAAGTATTTCTTATCTTTAAATATCATGTGTGTTGTGGTAGAATCAATCAAACAAATATTTTCATAACTGACTTTTAATTCAAGCTTACTTTGGGAGATATTCATATCTTCAAAATGCAATAACATATACAATAAAGTAATAGAAAATATTATTACTGCTAATTGAAAAAAAAAAATTAAAAAAGAGAAGAATGGCGCAATTTTTTAATTATTCAGCCCAAAAACATATAGTGAAAATTAATAGATATACGTCATTATATGAGCAATCTACAAAGTGGCGTTTTCATATGCATATTTTCGTATTCTTCTCTAGATCAATTTTTGCAATATGAAAATTTTTTATATTGCAAACTGATTCCTTTCCAAAAGTATACCTTTAGGCTCTATTCAAGAAACTGTGAGAGGGTATCTAAATTTATTTAGTAAAAAAAGAAAAAAGAAAAAAATAAACTCAAACCATCAATGAGACATATTTAATAAAAAGGGGAATAAATTAGAACTATATTTAAGAAAGAACTACACTAATATTACTAAACTAGTTATACTAACTGATAGACTAGCACTACGATGCCACGATCTTTATTTGTTAACTACTATGAATTGGTAAAAACAAAATTCAAACAAGTCAATATTTCTTAACAACAATTTCATATTCATTAAGTGATTTATTTTTTCTTTAGAATATTAAAAAAGTATCAGTCACGTTCAAGCGTGTGATATCAACTTAATTTTTAGAGATAAAATTTGATGAAGTTCAACCAAATGTTTTAGTATACGACGATAGGCACAAGACTAGTTTCCTTCACCGCATTGGTAGTTATGAACCACTTGCTTCTACCACTTCATGCTTCTCATATTTCACATTTCTCTTTTGATGGTGATTATTGTTTTGATGAATGATTAACACCATGAAATGAATTCTTTTCTTGACCATGATCAGGATAATGACTTTTTTCACGCCTAGAGTAGTGGGAGTACACTTCATTCACTTCGAAAAATGATGTGAAGCCAATATGTCAATTCTTGTGATTTTTATTAGCAAATCATTATTTTGTTCA
This sequence comes from Datura stramonium, assembly GCA_018107945.1. NCBI lineage: Eukaryota > Viridiplantae > Streptophyta > Magnoliopsida > Solanales > Solanaceae > Datura > Datura stramonium. Next base: position 79,250 of record JACEIK010003851.1, read on the forward strand.
GTCACGAGAAGATAAGAAATTAATTCAGAATATCTCTTAAAACCTTTCTCTCGATATTGTTGCGATAGGAGCTCATTCTAGGCATGAAAGATGGCAAACAAATTTATTCAACATATCAAAATCACTAATCTTATCTCCAAATAGTTTCAATTGAGAAAAAGTTTTGAACACCGAGAATTATACTCACAAATAGATTTAAAGTTTTATAACCTTAGACGGATCCCATCGTACTATGCTTTTGAGAGGATGATCATTTTGGGGAGATCATATCCTTTTTTCAAGCCATTAACCAAAACAAATGGATACTTAACAACTAGATATTCAATTTTCAAAACTTCATCAAGATAATAACACAAGAATATCAATGTTTTAGCACAATCTTAATTTTTTATGTTTTAAGTTCATCCTTAATAGTATCTTCAAGATCCATTGCATTTAAATGAATTTCAGCACCAACAAAAGATAGTTTTTGCCTGAAATATCAAGGGCAACAAACTCATGTACTTAGTTTCATAAGATTAGCCATAGATCAGAGAGAAGAAAATGAATACCTTAGTCTTTAATAAGTGTCTTGAGATCGTAAAGTCTTGTGTTGATAACGTGTTAAAAATAATAAAGTTCGAAGAAAAATATTGTAAAGAAAAGTAGAAAGATTAATTATTATTTCTCTTGAGAGATCAAAATACATTAATGAGAATTTCCCTATTTATAAAATAATAATAATTTTTTTTAAAAAAAAA
>JACEIK010003851.1:80120-95138 GCA_018107945.1 Datura stramonium
ACCAAAAATATATATACATATATATATATATATATAGGAGAAAATTAAAGCCATCGGAACGACCGAAACGTCAACGTCCAGAAAAGAAACTCCTTTTTTGTCCAAGACTAGATCGGAAGGTGCCAGCGCTGCTAACCAGAAACCTATATAAACAGTTTCTTGATCTCGCACAAAATTTCAATGGAAGCCGAAGGTAAACCCTCGGCTCGACCCTTTTTTATCTTCTTTCTTCGTAATTTTTGCTTAACAATATCTTCAACTATGTTTGTCCTCTAATCCATTTTAGGGCAACGATCATCCTCCAATCCCTCCGCAGTGCTCGCTGCTCTGCTTTCCAAAAGAGCAAAACTTCATGAAGATCTCCGAAACCTCGAAAAGCAGGTCAAGAAATTCCTGAGATTTTTGTTGTTTTTATGTATTGATTCCACACTGATTCCCTGAAATTCCAACTGACTTGCAGGTTTATGACATGGAGACTATTTACCTACAGGATCCTAGCCAATGTGGAAACGTACTAAAAGGTTTTGAAGGATTTTTATCTTCGTCTAAGAGCACCAGCTTGTGAGTTTTATTACTTTTTCCTCTTTCTTATAAATTGTCCAGTTCTAGGCACGGTATATGTGCACATGAGTATAGGTGTAAAATGAGAAAGGAATTTCATCCCATTGCCACCTAGATGTGAGGCAGTATAAGCAGGGTTCGCCTAAGGATGGGTGTGGATAGAGAATTTGGTCTCATATTGCAACGAATTGCGTTTGAATAAAGCAGAAGGGTGAGTGGATGCATAGAATTATGTACCTGACCCTAAATAGTTTGGAATTAAGCCTAGTTGTTTCATATGGCCTTTTTATGGGATTAAGCAATCCATATAATTGTAAATTGTTGATAACTTGGTTTAGAGAAATAGATACAGGTCTTGCCGCACTCTAGTGCTTCTTGTGTGGATTGCTTTCCTGCAGCGTTGTATGTTTGGATGAAAAGATTTCAAAAAGAAATGGAAAGAGTGGAGACTAACAATCAGACTGATTTTGTGTTTATGATACAATTCTGTTCTCTCTCCCCTTTCTATTCCTTTCATATCCATCTTAACAAGTAAGAAAAGCCCTTAGTGTCTAGAGAATAGTGTTAGTCCCATAATTTGCTGTAGATATAAGCAATTATACCACCATTTATTATGATGATGCTAGGGACAAGTAATTTTGTGTTTACAAATGGTTAAGTTACTTGCACAACAGATTGATGGCAGGAGTATAACAGGAAAGACTAAAAGCATAGGGTCAGAGTATGGGATAAAATTTTGATAGCCAATGTTCTGTCATGGATGTTTTTTACAGATGGATGTGGACAAGAAGGAAGAATACATCCAAATTACTTTTGGCATTTTGATTTTGCTTCGTAAAATGTGATTGTATATATAAGGCAGAAAAGCTCAGCAATGATGTAAATGAGCTACCTTCGTGTTCGTTTTCTCACCTTGTGAGACTCATTATTGAAAGGCTTAGTTCTGCTGCCCCTCTCTGTCTTTTCTCCTTTCTTTTCCAGAGAAGACGTATGGAAGAATGTTAATCTTGTTATCAGTGTGTGAAATAACAATAGTTGCAATCTGTTTTCATTTCGGAGCTAAATTCTACAAGATTAGAGTACTGAAAAGAACTTTTTATACATTGGTATAAACCCAATGTTATTGACATTTTAGTTGGGCTGATTGTGCTGAATAGATCCATGTGATTGAGCGTTTCAGTTGCTGGTAGAATTTTAATAATTCCTGCACCCAAGGGGATGGTCTAGTAGTTGAAGGGAGGTTCCAGGCTTGAATTGCTGCTAATAACACTTGGTGTGAGCCCATTTCCTCCTGTCTTGTTGGCAGGAATGCTTTGCAATACATTCTTGTGGGTTGGACAGTTTGTCCAGTGAATTGGTTGAATTGCGTTCAAGTCGAAATGGACAGCACTGATATAAGGATCCTTCCCTCCATCATATTTTTGGTATTTACTTTGACTCACATGACTATTACGAGAAGAGTTGGAAAGGTGAGTTGTTAGTGGTTGTTGAAGGAACATGTAGGATATTCATTTACTTCAGTGTTTTTGGATATAATATAGTAAAAATAGTAAACATCTATTTGATGTTGGAAATGTCATTGAAACTGTTGTTCCTAGGAAGTAGAAGAGTATCATCATTAGTTTATTCCATTAATCCTCTGGTAATATAATGATGATTTTAAAAGTCTACTGAATCTCCCTTTGTCTTTAGGTTTCAATTTTCCAGCCAAAAATTAAGGTTCACATATATGTTTCTTTATTGAAATTTTCCTTTTTCTTTTTAATTGTTTTGCAGCTTGAAGCGGTCCAGGAAGTTCCAACCTGAAGATAGGCTCTTTTCTTTATCGTCTGTCACCTCACCGGCAGTATGTATTTTTCTCTATTTCTCAGCAAGGGGAAATGCTTGGATGCTGTTGATGGATTTATATCTTACAATCTTATACACTAGGAATCATATCAGAGTTTCTGTGCATGACAAGAAATATTAGTTAGTCTCAGTTTATATCTGTCATTTCGCAAGATCACTTGTTCTTTTCCCTGCTGTATAAATGTTGCCTTTTGTTTCTTGTTAAGATTTATACTTCATATAGTACGTTAGTTAATAGATTATAACCCATCCACTGTTTTGTCCCTATCTTTTAAATATCTAGAGATTGTGAGGCAAGTTAGGGTGCCTGATATGAATGTCGAAAAGATTTATTAAAGCTGACTAAAGCTGGAAACTCTTGATAAGGGGCAACAATAGCAAGGTGTTCATTTGATCAGCACTCGTCTTTGACCACCTTCTTGGTTTATAGTCCTGTTTTTAAGTAGAGATCGTAGTTCATTCTGTTGAATTTCAATGTGAAATTCTCCTTTTGGAACCCTGTAAAAGGATAGGAAAGAATGAGAGCATAACATAAATGGAAAAAGGAAGGAAGGAAACAGAGAAGGTATCAATTTTCAAATGAATCACCAAAGAAGTAGATTAAGGGGAACAAGTCTTCTATCACCCATTTGAGTGGGTAGCGGTGATTAAGGGGAAAAGGCAGTTTGAGCTTGTTTTTGGTTGAAAAAGATGACGACGACGACAACAACAACATCATATCTAGTGTAGTCCCACAAGTTGTGGGGTAGAGAGATTGTTTCCAATAGATCTTTGGCTCAAATGAACTGTAGTAAAAGCAGGATTAGAAGGAAAATAACAACAACAAAATAGCAAGATATACAAAGAAAATGAAGCAACAAGTAGTAGTAAATATTGAAATAAGATATGATGCGAATACTAAATACTACTACTAAAGAAGGAGCAGATGAGACTAGCCTATGATGGACCATATGGAGGGAAAGAAATTTGAGATGTTTTGAAGGCAAAAGCAACATGGTTCAATAGATAAAGCTTACTTGCATTTTGCTATTTCATTTTTGGTGTAAACAAGAATATATAAGACGCTGAGGCTCTACTCCAAGTCCGAGAATCTCTATGGTTTTTTAATTTCTCCAATAGATAGTTATGCTCTCTTTTCCTCCTGTAAATATTGGCTGTACAGCCTTTTTCTTTCTGTGATTTAATACCAACTGTTACCATTATAAAATTTTAAAAAAAAAAAATAGAAGAGGAGACTAGCCCCCTTCCTCTCCCACATAAAAGTATGACAACACTCAGAAACAAAAAGATTTGGTTAAATACAAGGAGAGTGGAAAAGAAAGAGAGAGGAGTCTACCAACTACCAAGCATCATACTAGATGCTCTCATCCACGTAAGGATCCCCCACATGTTTTGAGCGTTCTCAGAGATTTGCCATTAACATTGAGCACTAAAAAAAATGATATTTAGGTTAATTTTTCTTGGAAGTAGCTCTGATAGCATTCCAAAGACGTCGTGACATTAGTTGCTGGTTTTCATGTATACTGTTACTTTCATCTATCCTTAGATTACAATTGCTGAAACCTCACCTTGAAATTAAATTGCAATTTCTGGAATCTCTCCTTGTAGTAACCCCTTGATTGTCTCTGTCCAAAAGAGAGACCAAAAGTAAAAAAGGATAATTGAGAAACTACTGTCCATGGACTATCATGTTCCCATCTACTTCAGAGTTGGACGATGGCCATGGAATGACACCTTATTTCATCCAACGTGAAGTTGTGCTGATTCCATATTTCAAAGAACATAAAGTTGCATTTTTGCACATTTTCAGGCCGAGGAACAGGCTCTTGGTCGGGATGGTGGAGGGATATCTGCCAATGGACAGTAAGTAGTGAATATTATCCTTTAACTACCGTCATTGGAGGAGTAAAACAGATAGTTTCACTGCTTTTTCTCTTATGCTCGACAATGAATTTTTCAAGTTCTAATACAATAGAGTACCCTGGTTTTTTGGCTGTTTGTACAGAGGTAGACAAAGGAAGGGCAGGGGAGGTCCAAGAGATGCAAAGAGAATGAGGCATTCAAGTGAGCCAGACTATGATTATGAAGATGATCCAGATCTAATGTAATTTGGATTCTGATGAAAACAGTAGGTTGGTCGATTTGGAATGATAGACATTGGTCGTTTTTGACATGTACAAATATATTTGGCAGCATCCCGGTGAATATTTTTCTCTGTTGCTATTTTATATGCTAGTATATGTTTTTCACCGCAGCATTAAATGAAAGTTTTGTTTTTTCCTCTTGACATTTCAGACTTAGGGGTCAATTTGATTGGGAAACACGTTATTTCGGGATTGTTATCCTGCTCTTAATAATCATCGAAATTTTATCTCAATCAAATATGACATAAATCTATTCAAAAATTAATTGCGAGATTATTTATTCCTCAACATCGTACAAAACTAGCACTTAGTTCTCATATGTGACCCTCTCCTACAAGGCTTAGTTTGTCCACTTTGGACCGTAACTCTCTTCAACATCAGCCTGTTTTCTTCTTTTTTTTTGTCTTTTTCCCCCTGCTTTTTTCTCTTGGAAAACTGCTAGTTTCTCTCTTTTGGGCCATCTAGTCTTTCATATTTAGGTGGGGAAACCAGAAAAATGAAAAAAAGAGCCAACTTTCAATTTCAATTTTAATTTTTGTGTTAGCTTGCCAAACTTGAAATTTTCAGTGAACATGTCAATGAATCATGATTTAACTGTCTAAATGTGGAGTAGTATCTAAGGAAATTGTACAAACGTGATCATTCAGGAGACGACTTTGACCAGCGTAAACTCGACAATAAATAATGATCTAAGCTATACTCCCTCGGTTTAGATTTGCACGCCTCGTAACAAAAATTAATAGGGATAGTAATTTGACTAATATAATTCTATTAATTTTTTGAAAATATACGATAATAATTCTTTTCAAATTTTAAAATGACTTTAAGTACTGAAGGTGGAATTGGAAAAACATAATCAATTATCTCTTAAATTTTGAAACTAACAAGTATTTTGAAATAATTATTTTTAGTATACCTAGTAATTAAAATGAAACGGAGGGAGTAGTATTCATTTACTAACACCATTGTTCTAGCTGCTGCATTAATGTCAAATATAACATTAGCAAAATTAGCTTGTAAAAATATGATTTCCTCCAAATTCATTTAGTAGTCTGTTTATTTATTGGTTCAGATCGTCATTTGCATAACTATTTTTATTTTGAAGTGGTATTTAATTTTTGTCATTCAGCTTTTTAAATAAAAAATAAGTGACCGAAAATATCACTAAAATCGAGATAACAAATAATTTTCGCTCGACATAAATTTATATTTTTACATCATAGTATAACACAAGTTATGTTTTAAAAGACATAACAAGTTATGCCACGTAATTCCTACGGAAGTTCAATTCAAAACACATTTGTTTCTACAGAAAACTTTCAAAACCCACAAGTTTTACCGTAAACGGCATAACTTAGTTCCTACATAACTTATACGAGCAAGGCATAAATTCTCTAAACTTATGCCTACCGAAATTAGGTCATAGAAATACTAAACAACTAATACCACATAATTTATTTTCTACAGAACTTATGCAGATAGAGACAAAATTTCAGTTTCAAAACCCACAAGTTATGCCGTAAAAATAATAACTAAAGGCATAACTTAATTCTTACAAAACTTAAGCGAGCAAGATAAAAAATTTCTAAACTTATGCCTAGCGAAATTAGGTCATATACATAATACACTACTTATACCGTGTAACTTAAATCCTATGAAACTTAAGCCGAGCAATGCAAAAGTTCTCTAAATTTATGCCTAGCTAGTTTAGTCCATAAATTTTCATTAAATAAAACAAAAATTAAAGATAATTATATTTAAGAGAAAAATTATAAATCACTCAAAATACCAAAAACAAAAATTAACTTGTCAAATTTAACCCATCTAAAAATTAAACTCATATATAATTCAAATGGATCTATGAATTCGAAATTCGATTCAATTCTCTGAATTTGATAAATAAAAAAAAAAACATTAGTAATAACACAAAAATCTTGATGGAAATTTTTTATAGTAATAAATCAATTTCAAGATTAATGGTGAAGTGTTTTTAAAATATACAAGAGTTGGCAGCCGAAAGTAGGAAGGAAAAGGCAATAATTTGAGGAGGCATGGGATTCGGATGCATGTTGAAAATGGCGTTTGGCATCGCAAAAAAAGTATGGGAAGCGTTCAATCAACGCACCGACCCTGAGTTGAGGACCCACAAAGTAGGAACTAGTGAGTGAAACAACACACAGAATAATAATAGATACTATTTGCTTCATTTTGGCGGTATATATCTTTCTTTTTCTCCTCTTATCTAAAACTCCTCTCCCTCCAACTTCCAACCCATATTCATTCCCATCAAAGTCCTCCTGCATTTTGTTTTTGCCTCTTTAGACATTGACCATGTCTTTCAGATTCAGAGGGGTATGTACGTCTCTATGCTCTAATCCTTGTTTCGTTTCATGTGTTTGATGAAGAATTTGTATTGTACTTGCACGTTATCGATCAACAATTACTTTTTTAAATCTTCTCTTTTTCTTGGGGGGGTTCCTGATTTCAGCCAAATGCTTCTTCTGGAATGGGTGTGGCTGATCACGGCAAAAATGCATTCTTGGAGCTGAAGAGGAAGAAGGTTCATAGATATGTGATCTTCAAAATCGATGAAAAGAAAAAAGAGGTTGTTGTGGAGAAAACTGGAACCCCTGCTGAAAGCTTTGATGATTTTACTGCTTCTTTGCCAGAAAACGATTGCCGATATGCAGTGTATGACTTTGATTTTGTCACTTCAGAGAATTGCCAAAAGAGCAAGATATTCTTTGTTCATTGGTTAGTCCCCAACTTCACATAGATAATTAGATGCTTTGATCCTTGTATTTCAAAGTTCTTCTTCTTTTTTGGATGGGGAGGAATCAAATTTGTCCAATCTCCTAAGCGTTATTTCTACTTTTCCACTTCTCCTCTTACAAATAGGAGAAGCAACCCTTGACCCTTCTTCTTCTATTTCACTCCACTAACCCTCATTTTTTCACAAACTCCTTAATGTTAAAACTACAAATTGAAAAACAAGGAAAGAACAGTGCAACTCAATCAGTCAAAATTGATATGCATGTTTTTTATTTGGATTGAATGGGGGTTTGTTAAGTTTTCTTCATCATTGAAACAACATTTTGTCTTATGGGTTAATTACTTGTTAGTATTTCATTTTTTCAGCCAGACTTCTTTTCAATACCAAAATGTTTGTCTGAGTTTCACCTCTTCCAAATACCAAAAGAAAGAAAGATTTAAGATCATTTTATGATCATTGATTAGCTCAGGTACCCATAGCAAAATAATTTTTACAAATATTTTGGGTGCTCTATTTATTAGAGCAAAGGAAACAAGGATAAACCAAGGTTAGGGAGCATAATCTTGAGAAATTTTAAATATGCTTCCACTGTTCTGCCTTTGCCTCTGTATGCGTTTGTTTGATTTCCATGTGTTTCTGTAGTGATCTATTTCATGGCATGGAAGTTACTTCACAGCTATTACAATGGAATTGATGTGCAAGTCCAGCATCTCAGAGAACTATATATAAGTAACAACTTAAATTTTTTCCCCTCACATTCTCACTGTATTGCTTTTGTTTCCGTAGGTCTCCTGCAACATCTCGTATCCGTGCGAAGATGCTTTATGCCACCTCCAAAGACGCATTTAAAAGAGAGCTGGATGGTTTTCACTATGAGATTCAGGCTACTGATCCCACTGAAGTTGATCTTGAAGTGCTGAAAGACCGGGCTCACTGAGCCATCTTGCAATAAACACAATCTTCCTCTAATAGCTTATCTTTAGTCATGTTTCTCATAGAGGAAAATTCTTCTTAAATAATAGGGCATCTGGGAAGGCGGCTGATTTCCAGTTGTGCATTTAGCTTGTTAAGTGTRTATGGTGTTGGCATTGCTTTGCTTTTAGATGCTTGAACACTTGRGAACTGCATAATAATATCAGTGGTTCTCAAGCAACTATGCCAATTTTCCATTTGTGGAACTATAGTTAACATTTTACTGTCTGTATCATTTTACTTTTTTGTCCTACGCCCCGTAGATATAGGATTCATGGGCTGCAAGGGGTCTGGATCCTCTCTATCCTATGATACGATTATAAGTCATACATTTGAATGAATATCTAATGCTCAAATTTTAGTGTCCCCTTAAGTACCAAAACTACTTTTGCTTTGTTTAAAGGCACTCCCAAGTCCTTTAATACTCTTTGGTCTGAACAGTAATTTATTTTTACAGATTTAGTTTTTTTTTTATTTTTAAGATGCATAAGCTGTTAAAGACTTCTTTGCTGTACTATACTATTATTTGGAACATCTATGACTACATAAAAAATTCCATAAAAATATATTACACAGTACATATATGATAGATGGAACTCCCTAACTACTGCAATTACACAGGAACTGTCCTGTTATTAGATGAAGGATTTTCCAGTTCTGCTCTTGCCTAAGCTGAATCATCATTTCCCCCCGACATCTCTTTCAGTGGCTTCCCCTTGAATTTTGGAACCAAGAAAGTAAAAAATGTTCCCAGAAGATTGACTACCCCAAGGACAATGAGTGAATTCCTCACCCCAATTCCAGCAGGATACCCTGCATCAGCCTTGGTCTTGTCTTGTGGCTAGCCAAATATAAGAACCCAAATGCACCCACCATTGCCCCTAATTTTCCAAATGCAGCTGATATTCCATGGCAAGTCGAGCGCAATCTAGCTGGGAAAATCTCAGCTGGCATGACAAATATGGTGGCGTTGGGTCCAAAGTTGGCAAGAAGAAGGTCAGTGAATACAGGACCACGAACCCAATATGGTTGCTAGGGTGTGCCCAGTGGTCGTAAGGAATGGCTAGAGCAAACATGAACACTGTCATCATTGAGAAATGAGGACACTGTGAACCAGTATCCAGACACGGTACTACAGAGGGCAATAAGAGTTTGCGCTCATGCAATTTTGTAAACCTCTTCAATTGCACTCATAGTCTTGACAACAGGAATCCATCCAACGGCACTGAAGATGTCCTTTTGGAACAAATTCTGGCTGTAGTATGCAATGTCGAGAAGAAACCACGTGCTGGTTGTGCCAAGCAAGTGAAGTCCATGCCTACTAACAAATTGTTTCGTGAACGAGCCAAATTCATTGCTGGAGAAACTGCAGGCTCTTTTTGCTCTATCCCAATGTCAACCTGCATAACCCTTTCCATATCTACAGTGGCCTGCTGAACATTCTTGGCTACAAGAGCATTGTAACGAGCAGTTTCATGCATCTTCATCCTCCAGTAATAAGTGAGAAGAGCAGGAAGTGTCCCGGCCATCAATATTATCCTCCACATGTAATCTGCTTGAGGAACCGTTGAGCGAAGCGCATCCACTTCATATGTTGGTGCCTTGAAACTAGCCTGGAATGCAGCAGAGATAATGATGGAAAAAATACCACCTTCTAGGATTCCAAATCCTTGCAAAAACAACAGCAATGAAGGCACCCCTAGTCTTTTTGTTGGCGTATTCGGACATAATAGTAGCAGAAAGCGGGTAATCACCACCAATTCCAAAATCAAGCCAGAAGYGAAAGAAGCAGAGGGTGATAATGAGTATTTATTTATACACAATGAGGGATTCTGCAACCACCTGGGGATCTTCAATGGTATATTCTTTCTCAATTTTAGGCTTCTTCTTGGTTTCTCTTTATTAGATGATTTTCGTACGTACAACCCGAAGTATATTCCCAATATGAATTGGAAAAAGAAATAAATAAAAGTGTTTAAATCCAAATATATTAGATTCTGGAAGAAACCCACACACATTGCCATTAATTCTCAAATGGACTATTTATTTCAGGAAAAGAAAGGCTTAATTTTTCACATTAACTATCAAAATATAGGATTATTTTATACATATTGTTTGATTTTGATACCTCGACATTACTAAAATACCCTACCTCAAACTATATGAAATAGAGTAAAAGCCCGTTTGGATTAGCTTTAAAAAAATAACTTTTAAGCTAAAAAGCTGAAAAATTGAGATGCCTCAAGTCATAGATTTTGGCTTGTGTTTAATATTTTTCAAACACTTAAAAAAGATAAACAAGAGATTAAAAGTTGATTTGACCAGTCTTTAATCCAATCCAAACAGACTCTAATTTTGTTCTTCATTAATAGTTGGGATCATTTGAGAGAAATGAGTCAAATATCTCTCGTAAGCCTTGAACCAAAAAAAAAGATGACTTTGACTTGATCAATCGAGATTAAATGAAAATGGGTCTGATTAAGATGATTAAAAATTTTGGGATGAAGAAAATTTTGGTGTGCTTAACTTTAGTTATATTATGTTGTTGATTCACCCCAGTACCTCTGTGCGATGGATCAAACCACTTACATCGAAATAGTACTATCTTGTTCCTCGGCCATCCAGCATACCTAACTTCCATTATCTCTTGTATCACACCATAATAATCAACAGTTTGGTCATTGCCGTCTACATCGCCTTTAACGCACACTCCGTTATTATTGGTTTTCTTATACTTAGAAGTTTTCTCTGTTTGATACTTGAAACCATTGACACAATATTTATGTATTGAGTGAATTTGACTATCAGGCCCGTGTGCAACATCACTCACAATTTGCAAATATTCAATAGTGTTATTTTCATCATGAACCTACATAGTGTTTTAAAATATATTGTTTAAACAAATGATTATGTTGTACTTATATTGTTAACATGATATTGAACACTTACATAGTATTTCAGCTAATCAGAGAACCTCGTATATATGRMATCATTACCCYACTATCCTACAAAGTAACTGTTCAATAAATTTGAGATTTTTCRTTAGTTTAAGACTTAATATTTAAATATTATTATTCAATAACATCATTTAGAACTTACTCAAGATATGGTTGTATCTCGGGGMAATTAARMAAAACGTGTGTCACAATAGATTGCATTTCCATACTATTCAAACCTCGTTTGGTTCATTTTTTAGAATCTCGACCTGGTTGATTAAAAATTAAAATCGGCGGGTGACTGGGATCAATATCACCGTCGTCATTGCGGGTAGGCCTATTTCTTAAAGTTGGCACTTGCTGCTCGAAATAGTAAGAACAAAAATGAACAGTTTCCCTTGCAAGATAAGCTTCACAGATAGATCCTTCAATCTTAAACCTCTGCTTAATAGTTCTTTTGCACTTGCCAATAGTTCTGTATAAAATTTTGATGTTGGTAATTTGGTTAATCCAACTTAAAAAAATGAATTCATTGTGTACAAAGTCATAGTTTTAGTACCTTTCGAATGGATACATCCATCTATATTGAACTGGGCCTCCAAGGCGCACCTCATGTACGAGGTGAAGCAGTAAATGTTCCATCACATCAAATAATCCACACGAAAAGATCTTTTCCAACTTAGTAGTAATCACAGGAATATTCTCATCCATTCTTTCTAAGTTATCCTCCCACAAAGTGTTACAACACAAATCTTTGAAGAACAAACTTACTATTACGCCCCACCTTGGGAGGCATGACTGACACCTAATACCACACTGGGACCTGAGCTGACCTGGCTAGGCATATGCACCTTTGGTGCCTGCCAGCAACTCAAAATAAAGAAAACAAACTGCTATATTTCGGTTGTAAACACAGCCTCGGGCCGATAAGGCAACATAGCAACCTATAAAAGAAAACAACTAACCCAACAAACACAACAATAAAGGGATCCTATGCAGGTCGATAAGACCACCATGCTGTCTAGTCATAACTGAAGGAAAGCAGGTAGTCATATTCATACTATAGCCGACAAGGCTGCTACCTAAAAGCTACACTAGGCCCCACATGACCAACACCCAAAATATAACATACATAGGCCCTACACGGCCAACAACAACTAACTAACTAAAAAATGTAGTCTGCAAGCCTCTAAGAGTGGAATAGCGGTTGGGACAGGGCCCCGACCTACCCAACACTGTACAACAAAAAGAGCAAACTTTCACCACCTGGCAACTCCGAACAAAAGGAGCTGACCAATCTTCTTGCTCCGAATAGTTGCTAACGGAGGTCCTAAAACCTGTCTTTCTAAACCTGCAGGCAAGTATGCAGCACCCCACGCATGGGCATCAGTATAATATATACCGAATATGTAAGACAATAATAAAAGCTTAATAGAATATTATAAAGAACTGAAAGTAATCAACGACAAAGAGCAGAAGTTAACATGTAAGCTTTCTTATCCATAACCTGCATCTAGCAAACCACTGCACAAATAAGAATTGAAGTTGCACGGCTATACATTCATAAGCTATATCTAATAAGCAAGTATATAAATAAGAATCTAAACCGGCCTCCATAAGCCTGAAAGGTGCAAGCAACACAGAAATAACCTATTGGGCCCCCCACAAGCCCTGGCAAGTATAATTCAATCTATATACCCCTAACAAGATCCTTATGATTCTACTGGTAACTATAGCCAACCTACCTGACCTATGGGTCTGCAATTGAGCCCGTTGGGCTCCTTTAACTGCACCTTGGACACACAAGGCTCGATGGAGGGTCAGTAATGTCAATACATCATAAGAAGAGGTCCATACGTGGATGGACTTAAATATGGACTTATAGGCCTGAAAATAGTCCTTTCAGACATCACATAGCTCCTTTGAGCGACATCAAATAGCTCCTCTGAGCGACATCACTTAGCTCCTTTGAGCGACATCACATAGCTCCTCTTAGTGATCCATAGCCCCGTAGGTGACGACACAATTAGCAACCTTGAAGTCGGTCAACGGAAGGCTATACGAGGTGGGGTTAATCCCGACCGAAGTACTACATTTTAGTCTCAATCTAGCCCCTCAAAAAGGCGTACCTAGCCCCTTAGGCCTAACGCAACCACTACTCGCCCCTTAAACAATCTATATAGCTACCAACAGGCACACCCTAGGTGCCTACACCTAACCGGGGGTCCTGGCAAATTTGCAAACTATGATGGCCTGGGCAGAATAGGCCAAGGTTCGGAGTGGCCTGAGCGGTACTCTAAAGGGCATACTAGGAAAATGATAGTTCATAAGCATACAACAAGGTCGTAGGTGACCGTCTATATGATTTCTATGCTTCAGACGACTACAGGGCTGCTACCAATCGAATATGTTCCTAAGAAGCCAGCCCTAACTTCCCACAGGAAACATGCTATAATTCTTAGCCTAGCGGTAATGCTGTGATACTAAGGCTCTAGTCCATTAGACACTAACTTGGTCTGTCTAGAATTCGGATGGCTCCTCTGGGTGGTTCATAGCCTCCTAGGTAGGTATATCTGGACCTAGCCCTTCATGACAACATGTACTTTGCATCTATAAAAGTAGCCTGGGGCATTGGTCCCACATGTAATCCCTGACACAGTTTCCCCCTTAGGACGTCACTTGGTCTATCAAATTTATAATAGCTGGGGTGGTTCCCTGAGAGATCTATACAAAAAGAAATAAGTCGACTGAGGCTAACGGTTACTGATAATAGCCAATCATAGGGCAAGTTGTCGCTCAGTTCATTAAGCAACCCTGGTGCCATTGACTCAAAGGTAAGACCATCCTACCAAGATTCTGTCCCTAGAGGCGTCAAGGTGCACCGACGACCTACAAGCGAGCTTTACTATCTATATAGGCGTCAATCAGAAAGTTATATCACCTAGTTGTGCCCTATGCTATCCAACTTTACCAAGTTAGGCCCAACAGCTACCCACAAGCTTCCAAGGCCTTGGTATGACAGCGAGACATCAGAATCCCACTAATACTGCAAACAATTGAATAGGGAAGTTTCCATGATGCTCCTAGCATTGGTCAAACTGTGTATGTTCTTTCCCGATGGGGAATACTATGATATAATATCAATTCGTCTCATAGTAGCTAACCACAACATATATAATCCTTATCTATTTGCAACAGCTAATCACAACATACTTATGTTCAATTTACTTACAAAGGTATAGATCGTATTAATTATACGATGAGAATAACTTGCCAAAGAGGTTAGCCTTAACATACCTCAAATGTCGATTTCCGTTCACCCAAAATGGTTCCAACCTGTAGTCGGTAATTCCACCAAATTTCAGTCCTTACACTAAAAGAATAAGGCTATTTTTAATAATAGGAAAGGCTAATAACAATATCCTTTTAAGCATAACAACCATATTTCAAACCCTATCCTGTTCAACTGAAAACTTACAAATTCACGAGAGTCTAGAAGGTAGAAATGCTTACCCGTCACTTGTAGTCTCTTAGGACTCAATTCCAAGTGATTTCTATAACTTTTACTCGGCGGGGTTCCGGTACTCCGAGCGAGATTTCAAGAAATAACTCTGTAGGGACGTTCTTCGTAGGCCTAGGTATCATTACCTGAGAATAATTGAAGTTTTGAGGTGATTTGACGGCGTAATTCGGCTTCACTTTGATGAAAACTCTAGTCCAAAATCGTCTCTCCGAAGCCCTCTATTTAGGAAATATTTTAATAAAACAACCAACACTTATATTT
>JACEIK010003851.1:115255-125588 GCA_018107945.1 Datura stramonium
CTTAGAAGTTTGCACTATTATACTTTATAAATTATTTTATTTTTTTTGGAGAGAAAAATAGTGTGTCAATTCAAAGGCTTCACTTTGATTTGGTAATATATGAAGTACCCACGGGGTAAAAAATCCTCCAAGGATCTGATAAAGAGCATTTCTACGAAGATGGATGCCTCAAAAAAGTATTACCGAATGGGTGGGATGCCTTTAGCATTGCAAGTGTGGTCGTATGAATGTTGTTTCTAAGTTGATCCTAGGGTTGCAACCAAGGTTGGCAATCGAATTCCCAGACTTCTCAACTGAAAGACAAATGAAGACCAGTCACGCTATGAAAATCACATGCAAGGAATGTTCAGTAATATCAATAACCCGGTAAATTATATTATTGATTTTTTTAGTATATTCTTTCACTCAAATACACAAATATAGTTCATACAAATATGAACTTTAAGTTATACTAAGATAGCTTGTACATAAATACAAATGATACATTATATACAATATCATATATACATAGTTATCATTTATTTTTGATGTTCTATTCCAAATATAGTTATTAAATGTGAAATTTCTAATTTTTATGCATTTTTAAATTTATTTGTTTTCAGTTGGTTTTCAGGAACATTGTGTCAAATCCAAAGGAGCTTTCAATCCTTGAACTACCATTGCCATTTGTTGAACCTCACTCAGTATATCCAATGGTCAATGAGGCACATCAGCCAGATGATGATTTCATGAAAGTTTAACCTCAAATTTCAAATTGTAAAAGAAAAGAAAAAGTTGGTGATTCATCATCACCCGTCTAGAACAAGACAAAGCAGCAGCCTGCCACATCTCCACATTCCATGAGGAGATAATCTCGTCATGTTGTTAAGCCATCCGTAAAGAAATGTCGTCCATTCAGCCTGTGTAAGAAGTCTGCTTAAAAAAAACAGTTGTGACTCAAGTTGTTCAAGGGGAAAAATCATTTGCTTCATCAGACATCCCGCAAAAAATCAATGTATACCAAATGCAATTTTCAGGCAAGAGATTGATTTGCTCAAGAAATATGTAAGTAATATACAAAAACTTTGTATTTATTTTTAAAATAATATTCAAATTAACATAATTGACTTTATATTTCACACAATTTTTTCATAGGTGAAAGATGAATGTGATGACATTCACAGATTGATGAACGAGAAATTCAATAGTGTTATAGATGCTGTGAGAGTTGGCCATGAGGCTGAAAAAGTGATCATCTTCTCATAATACTAGTTAATAATGTATAAGGCCTTAAATAATTGTATATGCCTGAAGAATCTCTTTCTCATGCTTAAATCTTTCATCCCAAACATTTATTTCAAGAAATCGATACTCCTATCTAACTAACTCAACAATGTGTATCACATAAATATCTTCAAATGCTAACACAAAATGATACTATTAAAAAATAAATAGGAAAAATAAAATATGTGGCAGCCTAAGTAGAAGGAAGAAAAAAGAAAAGAAAAGAAGAAGAAGAAGAAGAAGAAGAAGAAGAAGATGATATTGTCTTCAAATTGAAATCCCATTTAATTCAATTAAACGGAAACATGATCCAAATCTTTGAATTATCACTGCTATCATTCAACTTAATGTTATGAGTGAAGAACAAAATTCTGTCAAAATTTCATCTCCTTCTAAGGTATATTGGGTCAAGTATATGTAAAAAAAATGTTGGGGAGACTGAAAGCAGAACTGGAAAAGAATCAATCAAGGCTATGAGATATTTGCCAAAGAAATAAAAAAATCTTCCTTGTAAGATTAAAATATTTTAAAAGATTTGAAAACTTTCGAATTATAAGACTTAAAAAAATCAAGATACTTGGCCTTTATTAAACTACTACTAAAATAGGTGAGAAAAAAATGGAAAAAGATAAGTAATAAAATTTTGTCAATATAATACCAATATTTACGATAAATCTTAACAATTTTTTTTATTTTTAAAATGTAATTGCTCGAGTATTTATTTTTAAAAATGGTGAACAAATGTAAAGTAAAATAAATAAATAAATAAATATTTTTTCCAACTGAAGAATGAGATAATGATGATAATAATAGTAGTAGTAGTACATGTAAATGTAACAAAAATAATAATGACATTTGCAATTAACTAAATATAAAATTAAAATGGTAACATGGCTACGTAAATAATAATTAAAAATAACTTGTGACTTTGAGAATGTTTAAAAATTTACAAGTAAAATAACATATTAAATAAGGTATGGGGAGGTCAAAATTGGGTGTCAACAATATTGATACATGAATGAGGGCTTAGAGTGGTTAAGGTCGATGGTTGTGATGATCTTTTATTATACTAGAGCCGACGGTCGTGTCGATTATGTCGATGGCACGTTGACGGCCGTGGTGGCGCTTGGGTTGGCTTGGTTATGTCCCTTGTTGTTAGTAGTGAGTAGAGCGTCTTGTGAGCTTCTTGTAAAACTCGGATATAGACTGGTTAGGATGGTGATCCTTTGCTCAGTTAGTGGCTCGTCGATGGACGACTATACATGCGAAAATTATGCTATGTTGTGATAGCGGTTGGTGGAATTTGAGAACCGGTTGTGGGATATTTGAACATGTATTGTTGTTGTTGTTGATTATGAATGTTGTGATTGTGTTATTGTGTGTGTGTATATCCTTTGAGGCCCTTGGGATTCATGGATACCCAATGCTGATAATAGGCCCGGCCGGGGGATTGAGTCCAAGGGATAGAACAATTAGCCTATGGTTGAGTTGAGTTTGCCTTCCATAGGGCCATTCTGAGATATGCAAGACCTATGAGGAGGTATATGCCTCTATAGCACTGTATATGTCTGTTCTGAGTCTTCCTGGGATCGCTATTGACTCTCCTGGATGGATGGAGCTCTGCTAACTGTGCGCAATCGAGAGAGGGCTCGACAGTGCTTGATTGATGATGTTGATTAACTGGTGTTTACTTTTAACTTGCTTGGCATTATATTGTGGTTGCTGTTTGTGTTATCTATTATCTGATAGCAGTGGATGCTAGATGTTGACTGGTGTTAGTTGAGGTTGTTGAGAGATCTAGAGGTGATACAGGTGAGTTGTGTCAGCTAGGTACCACATGTTGTTATTTACTTTTTAGACTTGCCAACCTTATGGGGGTCAAGTAGGTTCTATTTGTATGCTTACTTGTACTTGCCAGGCTTATACGGGTCAGGTAGGTTCTATGTGTTTACTTAAGTTGAGTCTCTTCCCATGTGATATTCGATATATCTGTTAATCTCTAATTTGAGTTTTATAGCTGTTTCTGCCTTTCATACTTGGTACATTGTCGTACTGACACCCTAGTCGGGGCACTACATTCATGCCTGTAGGTGACGGCAAGCTGGTAGATCGAGTTCTTGGTTGCTGAGTGGAGTTCCAACTGTGTCAATGCACTCTAGATCTTTAAAAGTTGCTAGATGTTTGAGGTGCAGGGTAGTTCGGGGCCCTGTCACAATCATTTGATTACTGTTGTATTCATAGAGGCTTGTAGACGTCTGTTGTGGTCGCAATATTGTTGTAGGCTGGGTGTGCCATATTGTATAGTTATTTTTCATTCTGTTTTGACGGTCTGTTGTGTATCTATTGGTTGGTTGGTAAACCAGCTTCTGCTATAGTTAATTATCTTACTCTGATTTTATAGTTGTTGTATTGCGAGCCTCATCGATTCTGGCCTGTTGTATTTAGATTTTAGCGGGGTTCGCTCGAACAAGTATAGCCTCAGGTGCCAGTCATGCCTCCTCGGGTTTGAGGTGTGACATCTTATAGCTCATAAATGCATGTTATTAACAAAAATAAATTCCAAATCAAAACCGAATCAATATTAATGCGAACAAAAGAAATAGTTTCAACACTAGAAATGACAATAATATTAGATATTTATTCTTTAATTTTGCATGGGTTACTTTACAAAGTGAAAACACATAACTTATTTTTTTAAAAAGTATATTTATTTATGTAACTAATACTTATTAGCCGTGCTTAGTTTGACATGACTTAGTACTTTTAGAGTATGATTATTTTAATTATGACTTATTAATTAGCTATATTTGTTTTATGTGGTTTCATTATTTTTTTGTTTAATATTTTTGTACAATGTTAACACTCGTCTCATATTTTTTTGTTATTTTTTTAATTAAAAAATACCTTAGATAGTTGTATGGAGTAAAATATGAATCGAGTAAAAATGGCGTGTTTTAAACTGTTTTATTTTCTCTATTCAATGGTAAAACGACAATAATTTCTCTATTCAACAATATAATTAGGATGTTTTTTTAATATTTGCCGACCTCATTTATTTGCACTTAATGGAGGTTTGAATCTTAAATCATTAAGTGCGTTTGTTTTCATTAAAATTTAATCACTTTAGGTCTTAATCATTAAGATCTACAACAAAATCTTAATATCATTAAGATGTATGTTTGTATGGATAATTTTCACCATTATTATGTTTACAACCACCCGCCACCGGGAGCCACCTAAGGGTGGTCAACCGAACACCCTTCACCGAAAAATTATATATATCAAAATTTTTTATTATGTGATATCTATCTAATGTTGAACACCCTTGATATAAGCAATGTTAGTGATGCAATAGTAAAAGGTGCTTACTTACACATGAGAGGTTCCGAATTTGAGACTCAACTATGTTTTTCCAAAATTTTATTTTATTTTGATAGATTTGTAATTCAAAGTCTTATTTAAGACAATGAGTCAGAATCCTAGAATCCCCTCTTTCATTAATTTTATAAATGACAGAAATACTAGCTAATTACACACATATATATATAATTTTATTTTTAAAAGATGCTATTATATAGATATTAAATAGTATTATCTTTATTCCACACAGAACACACTTTGGAATAATAGAAACATTAGTGAATATTTTATGTTGAAGCTTCATACTTTTATTATCCATAATAGAAGAATCAAGATGTGCAATTGGGATGTTGATGAAAATATTAATAAAAATTTTATTCAAAAAATAACTTTAAATCCAAAACAAAAATTGATAAATTAATATTATTTTTTCTTTGATTGTATAATTTGTGTTCAATGCACGTTCAATTAATATTTCACTTTGTACAACTATTCATATATTTTCATTAACAAAAGCAACTAGTAAAAATAAAATTTATTGATTGTTTGTATTTTATAGAAATAAATATTTAGATTGTTTATGGTAAAATCGCTTGTTGGGATCGTCATGACAAAAAAGAAATACTTCTTCAAAATTTCAACATCCTTAATAAAAGTTCTGGCTACACCACTGTTTGCCACCACCATTAACCACTTTTATCATCACAACCACTACTACCATTACCATATCCAACCCATCAGCCACCACCACCACTAACCACCTCTACCCATTACCGTCGTCAACCACCCCAAACATCACAACAATCACTGACAATCACTACTGCTGCTAACCACTACTTTCAGTTATTACTATATATATACCACCTCCATCATTATAATTATATGCACTGCCGCCACCACCACCACCATCAAATAACTCACTATCACCACTACAATCAATCCCTACTACCAACCACCTTCACCATCACAACTAGCACCCCTGCCAACTACTACCAACACATGGTCAACCATTATAAATTCTTTACGTACCTCCATCAACACCGTCAATGACTAATATCAACCAACTTCACCATCACGACGACCACCACCAACTGTCACCATCGCGTCAGTCACTAGAGCACCAACCACCTACATCATCATAATTATCACCACCACCATTCCTAGTAATTATCACCACCACAATACTAGTCACTAACACCAATCATTATCACAGTCATCATTACAAATCATATCCACCTTCACTAACAAACATAATATTTTATTTTTTTATCATATAATAAATTTATTTTTTTAAATTAATATTTTTTTAATATTTAATTACCTTTTTATTTGAATTGTATATTTAATATGTTTATAAATACATAAAGTATGTGCATTCAGATTCAGACATTTTATTCTTAGTAAATGAATGAGGTTTAAATCTGTTAACCGTTAACGTTGAAACAAATATTAAATTATGATCTGATCCTGCAATTTCTATATTCAACTTCTATAAATTATACTTTAATTAGCAATACTTCTAATAAAAGTTGAGATGGCCGAGTTGGTCTAAGGCGCCAGATTAAGGTTCTGGTCCGAAAAGGGCGTGGGTTCAAATCCCACTCTCAACATCCCAAATTTTTGTTAGCTTCTTTTTTCCTATTCCATTAGAAATGGTTGTTTGAATATTTAGGTAGAGAAAAGAGCCGAGTAAGAAAGCACTTGTTTAGTGTAAGAATATATATGTGTGTGTGTGTGTGTGTGTGTTCTTTTACTTGTGGTAATTTAGCATTTCAGATTCCAGTTATGTTTTATTGCTCTCAAATTTAGTGTAAATGTAATTTATTGGAATTGTACAACTATATATACGTAGGGCAGTAGCATATCCATATGCATTTTTCTCAGCTAAAATTTACTTTGTAATACAACATTTGTATTATTTTCATTCTGCTAGGACAGAAAGGAATCAGTAATCAAAATGTACTTATATTAGTATCATACATATTCAATATAATACACTTTACCGGGAGGATTTTAATGGGGGATGAGCTTGTCATAACTAGAGGTGGTAAATGGACGGATTAATTAAGCTGAATTTGGGCTGAGTTTATAAATGGACCAGTTCTTACATATATAAATTCTTTATTATGGTCATAAATAACATATTAAATAAATAAAATATCTTTTTGAAAATGTTTTGACAGGATTAATTTCTTGGCCAAGATAAATGAGCAGGTTAGTAAACTTAAACGAATTTGAACGAGTTATGATTTGATGGCCAATAATTAAGGAATTAACATGTTGCGTCGGGAGTTTGGATGCGAAATATTAAGACTCAAATATCCCATTTTATGCATGAACATCTGAAACTATTATCTTTAAGCTATCCAATTTTCGCCAAACACAATGTTGATACTCAAACAAACCAAGCAGTCTTCTTTAGTATATAGTAAACAAGCATACAGTCTTCTTATCATTTGTATTTAGCCTCTAATGGCTTTTTATACCATGTGAAAAATCTTTCTTTACGTCAATTCCTAACATTCAATAAATATATAAAAATACGCTTTTCACACAAACTTCTACGTGATATTATCCTTACAAAAAGGTTAGAATGGAGCTCAAATGCAAATGGCATTCAAAATGTTTGTTATCGCACGCAGGCCTGGGCAATGAGCGGTTCAATTCGCGCTTTTTTTTTTAATCGAAATTTGGTTGGATTCACTGCAAATGCTTCCAAAAGTACTTTAATGTAAAACAACAATTTCAGTGAGTCTCTTTACTCACATATCACAATATTTTTTATCTGTACAAATCAGAATATACAAATGTAAAACAGTTGCAATTGAAAAGTAAGAATAATTCGTGAAAAGCATGCCCAAGCAGTAGAATTCAACTCTATTCTGTGGCTTTTTTTCCAAGTAAGACTTGAACATCAGTGACTGCCTTTTCCTTTTTCCTTTTGTGTGGGTTATGATTTGTATTTTATGTGATTATTCCTCTATTTAAGATACCTTATTAATTCAGTTTGAAGATTCAATAGAGAAATATATTAGTATTTTTTAAAAATATATATATAATCAGGGCACAATCAGCATTCATGTGTCTGCACCAACTCCTTCAATCTTCTCTAATTATCATAAATTTTTCCAAATTTTGTTTATCAAATGTCTACACTGATGGAGATGGAGTCTTATATTAGAAACTTCTATACTTCATTCAATATACTCCAATTATGGAGTACAAAATGACACAAAACATAGTACACATATAACATATGAAACTCTAAATTGCTGCAATTACATAGATACTTGAAACAGAGAATCTCTATAACTAATAGCTTGTACTAAAGAAACTATAGTTGAAAGAACATAGGCCTTATTATCCTTGTTGGAACTTTTGCATAACATATAAAGGATAAAAAGGAAAGAAATGAAAGGAGTAACTAATTTTACACAGAAATTATTTTATTGTCGGATGAATGATTCTCCACTTCTGCTCCTGCCTCAGCTGAATCATCATTTTCCCTTGACATCTCTTCCAGAGACTTGCCCTTGGATTCTGGAACCAAGAAAGTGAAAAATGTTCCCAAAAGATTGACTACCCCAAGGACAATGAGTGAATTCCTCACCCCAATTCCAGCAGGATACCCTGCATCAGCCTTGGTCTTGTCTTGTGGCTGAGCCAAATACAAGAACCCAAATGCACCCACCATTGCCCCTAATTTCCCACATGCAGCTGATATTCCATGGCAAGTCGAGCGCAATCTAGCTGGAAAAATCTCAGCTGGCACGACAAATGTGGTAGCGTTGGGTCCAAAGTTGGCAAAGAAGAAGGTCAGTGAATACAGGACCACGAACCCAATATGGTTGCCAGGGTGTGTCCAGTGGTCGTAAGGAATGGCTAGAGCAAACATGAACACTGTCATCATTGAGAAACCAAGCAATTGAATAGTAAACCTGCCAATCCTGTCAATGAGGAACACTGTAAACCAGTATCCAGGCACGGTACTGCAAAGGGCGATAAGAGTTTGCGCTCTTGCAATTTTGTAAACCTCTTCAATTGCACTCATAGTCTTGGCAGCAGGAATCCATCCAACGGCACTAAAAATGTCCTTTTGGAACAAATTCTGGCTGTAGTATGCAATGTCGAGAAGAAACCACGTGCTGGTTGTGCCAAGCAAGTGAAGTCCATGCCGACTAACAAATTGTCTCGTGAACAAGCCAAAATCATTGCTGGAGTTTACAGCAGAAACTGCAGGCTCTTTTTGCTCTGTCCCAATGTCAACCTGCATAACCCTTTCCATATCTGCAGTGGCCTGCTGAACATTCTTGGCTACAAGAGCAGTGTAACGAGCAGTTTCAGGCATCTTCATCCTCCAGTAGTAAGTGAGAAGAGCAGGAAGTGCCCCGACCATCAATATTATCCTCCACACGTAATCTGCTTGAGGAACCGTTGAGCCAAGCGCATCCACTTCATATGTTGGTGCCTTGAAACTAGCCTGGAATGCAGCAGAGATAATGATGGCAAAAATACCACCTGCCAGGATTCCAAATCCTTGCATAGCAAAAACAGCAGCAATGAAGGCACCCCTAGTCTTTTTGTTGGCGTATTCAGACATAATAGTAGCAGAAAGCGGGTAATCACCACCAATTCCAAAACCAAGCCAGAAGCGAAAGAAGCAGAGGGTGGCCAAGACAGTCTTAGGCTCCCTGCCAAAAGAAAGGCCAGAGGCAGCAGAACAGAGACACATGAGCATAAGGGTCATGCCATAGACTTTCTTCCTGCCCATTTTGTCACCAAGCCAGCCAAAGAAGAGTTGCCCCGCAAGGGTACCGCAGAAGGCGACGCCATTGACAGCAGCTGAGACATTGGGAGGTAGTGAACCAGGCTTGGGAGAGCCATCAACATGGTAGTAAATGCGGCCAAGCAACTTAGTGACTAGTGAGATGCAAAACAGGTCGTAGGCATCAGTGAAAAATCCCATGCCAGCTATTATGATTGTTGTGAAGTGATACCATTGTGTTTTGGCCGAATCAAGCGCATTCAAAACCTTCATATCCCCCGCCATTTCCTACTTCTTTTCTTCCTTCACTCCCCTCTTCTACAATAATCTATCTGCACATCAAAAAAACTATAATTGGCATATAAGCTATCTAATTTTTAATCGAGACACTAATGAAATTTTTGATACTGTCTCTGCCAAATGAGCAGCATTCACAATTAAAAACAGCTAACACGTATTGTAACGCAAAAAAAAAAAAATGAGTTGTTTACTCTAATTAAAAGGATAATCAAAACAAACCAAAAAAACAAGAGGCAAAAAGTATGACCATGCGTATTGGGAAGAAATTCAATAGGACCTAGCCCAAAATTATAACAAATAAAAAGTCCATTTAAGTGGGGGCCGGTGTTACATCATTTAATTTCAAAATAAAATATGAAATGTGCATGTAGCATGGGTGTTAAAATTAACTCCGCACGAAAAGATAAATAAATAAATTGAAAAGCTTCATTCACATCCATGACGCCGCCAAAATCATAAAACACCGAGCCCCCTCGGCCACCCTCTAGAAACATCGATTGTTCCCTAATAAAACAATTAAGGTGATTCCCAAACAAAAAAAATCATATAATCCTAGATGACATTAAGGAATCATACTCTACTCTTGATAATTCAAGAATCACGGGACGTTTATAATCTTGATGTACACACATGACTCAAATGCAT
>JACEIK010003852.1:0-60448 GCA_018107945.1 Datura stramonium
GGACTAAGGTAAGTAGAATTGCTCCAAACTAGTGTCAATGTGCTCCTAGCCGTAAAGTGAATACTTCTCCCTTCTGGACTTCTAAAAAATAGCAAGTTTTAGACCGTCTTTCGATAAGCCTAAGTTTAGGCTATAAATATATCGAAAGTGACGTTGTCTTTCAGAATAGTGATGTATTTATTACTAATTGACGTGTATATGAATGCAGTTGGGAGAAATAGTTGGAGTACTGACCGAGCTTCGCCCGACAGTCGGATAACTCGAGGTTAAGGTATGTAAAACAGTTTCTTCGGCAAGTTGGTAGCTTTAGCCTTGTAAATCATAGTAAACTCCGTAATTGAGTTCTCGGAGTTGAATGTTGAGATTGAGTAAGTTCAGTAAATCTGGTTTGCGTTGTTGTATTGTACTTAGTCCGAAAGTTAGTAAAGCATGCGCCAAATGGCGAGTTAGCATTCCAGATTCAGTATAGCCTATTATATGATTAGCAAGCATGTTGTTAGAATAAAAAGGTACAGATTTTCAGAATAAAGTTAGTAAAGTAAAATCGAGATAGACATACGGTATTTTGGCTACGAATTGTAGCCATTACCAGGACGAGATGATATCTTGGCTACGAGATTAGCCATTAGACAGATGATATCTTAGCTGCAATTAGCCATTGGTGAGATAGTATCACGGCTCTGATTAGCCATACGGTTAAATAAAGATTCTGAGAATCGGTATAAGCAGGTATAAAAAATCGGATAAACACAAAAGGAAGTGCGAATAAATCGAAATTCGAATATGTACTTTTGATTAAACATGCTTGCTATATATATGTGTTATTTGTTTGTTGAGACTTGATGTTCTTTGTGGGGGCATCTTTTAGCGTCCTCGCCGCCACAGATTAGTAATCGTGCTTCGCCCTCTTGGCGGGTAATTCCGTCCTCAGAGTGGCATACCATCCCAGTTTGGACGAAAGATAGGATGAAGCTTTCCCCATATCGGTATGATCGGCATTACGATGGAATGAGCCACAGTGGCGCAAGCGCCCCGGGGAGCAGAGATTGATTACGATTCTACGAGATACAGTATAGGAGTCCCACACAGACTCGAGACACAGTTATTTATATGGAGGCTATGGCACAGGCCAGGAACTGGGGGCCGGCGGAGGTGCTCCTAGTTGGATAGTGGAGTGACTTATTTTTGGGTAGTTTTGACTCGGGTAGGGGTATATAGATTGTTTGCTAGCTTGGCGCCATCGTGTTAGGGGTTGGTATTGGCTCTTGCTTGCCTTTGTATATCTATTTGTGTGCTATATCTTAGTTAATAGGCAGTCGTCGCGTCTCTGGTACGCTCTGCCCTATCGATGCAAGCTTTGATTCAGTTCATATCGTCTTCAGTTGATTATCTCCTACTATACGGAAATTGCTAGTTATGTTATCTATATTGATTGTATTCGGTTGTTTCGGTTTCTTTGCATACTCGGTACCGGCGATGCGCGCCCAGTAATTGTTGCATTACTTACTGCCCAGTACTCATAGACGAAGCGTCCCTCGTGATTCCGGCGGTATAAGTCATCGGCTCATCATCCAGGAGCACGATTTCCCGAGAGGTGTAGCTCTTTTCTTTTGTTATGCAGTATGGGTAGGTCGGGGCTGTCCGTCATTACTATCATTACTCATAGAGGCTTGCGATTGTTAGTTATCTCCACAGTAATTCGGTTGGCCAGGTCGTGTGAGCGATGCCGGTTGTTATATTTATTTAGCATTTACATTTATGTTGGTCGTGTGGGGCCATGGTTTGATAGTAGTGGTGACCTTCACTTAGGTCCACGTAGCCTTCCCTCAGTATTCTCTATGTTGAGTTTCGAGATGACTAGACGGCATGGTGGCCATCGGCCCGCATAGTTCCTTGTTATGAGTATGTTTGGTTATTGTTATTACGAGGCACGAGGTGGCTATAGGCCCAATTGGCCGAGAAGTTTGTGTTTACGGCCGTTGCTCTGACCCTTTGTTTCCGAGAAACTGAGATAGAAGCTAGCCGAGGCACAGATGTACTAGAGCCCACGGTTAAGCGATTCGAGTCCTATTAGGGCACCGGGTGCGATCCCATACCCCGGGGCGGGGCGTGACAACTTCATACCCATCTTTAACGTAGAGCCAGTTCATACAAGTAATCGAGAGAGACCCATTCACGATCAAAACATGCAAGCTTAAGGTTATTTTTAAGTCAAGATCATACAAAAATTTCATTCCACGATTTACTGCGAGGTAGAATCACACCCTTTTCTTGATACTTTAAATCGGTGAATCCGATTTATTCTATCGTGAGAGTCAACTCAAAATCTTTGAACCTAAACCCAACTTTGTCGGGGGATCCCAAAACTTGATCAATGCCTTAACTACATGTCTATCCGGAGAGATATAAGTCGGTAAGTCGAACCCAAACATCTCCTAATTTACGCCCCATGCTCCATCTTGATGTTCTCAGCATTTCTTAGTTTGTGTGGCAAACCCACAACCCATTTGGATATTGGCAAAATTTGGCAAACTCTCCATTAGCAACCTAAAGTAGAAGACAACAAAGGCCAAACTCAATTTGGTCAAATTTTAGCTTGGATCAATTTATCATTATCACATTGCACATAACATGATTAGTTGTCTTGAATTAGAAAACCCATTTTACATAGGGCATTTCCTAAATTTATGGAATGACACCAAGGAGTCCAAACCACTAGGGCTTATGCATGCATTGCCTAAATCAAAGGTAGTCAATGCTCTATTCTAAGTTTCTAAGATTTAGGTAGACTCGGAATTTCAGTTTTCCTATATGCATAGGAAGGCACGTAATTAAATACAGTGCATTAAAACTATTCGCTCACCCCATGTATGCGAGCACTCTAAAGTAGGTGTTTGAAGAATTTCGGAGAAGTGCAAAGCACAATTCGCGTGTACAATTGTGTGAAAGTGTCAAATTTCGAGAATTTGGAGGAGTAGAAGACGGGATGGCAGGTTGAGAAAGAAAACACGTAGTGTTTTCAAATAAATAAGAAACACAAGTTTGGATTTGGCTTGCGTCCTTTTAAACAATATATAGAACCAGTAATAGAAAGACAAATAACGAGGCATAAAATTAAAAAAACAAGCAGCGGTAAAAATGGATAAATATCCCCAAAGTTATCATAAACTAAATATCTAGGTCAAAACCTAATGGTCTAATCCCCAACGGAGTCGCCATTACGTCGCGCCCTCATTTTGAACTAGTCAAAATATGTTTCTTGACGTCAGGCTCTTCATCTGGTTTTCAAGGTTTAGAGTCGTCACCTAAGTTTTAGGAAAAACTTAGAAACCATACGAAAAATGTAAACTCTATTTTAGTTTGCAAAAACCATTTGAAATTCTAGGTAAAGGTTTTATTTACTCCAAGAGGAAGGTGTTAGGTACCCCAGCCTATCAGAAGATAGTCCTTAAATATAGTCTAAGATATATCAGGAAAATATTTATTTATTTATTACCTACTGAAAAAAGGTAAAAAGGGTGATAGAAAAAAATGTATTAAAAGATTTGAAAATAATTTTTAAAAAAAATGTAAGAGGTATACAAAATATACAAATGATATACATTTGATATACGAGGTGATATATAGAATTGTATGTATATTGATAAGTACCAATTTGAAAAAATTGGAATAAAATATGGTAATATAATTCAAAACTATTCTTTGTAGTGAAAGATGTAGGTGGATAGGTAAAAGTGTTGATATGCATATAATATTCTAATAATACTATTGAAATATATAGTATAAAAATATATGTGAAAAAATTAAAAAAACTAAAAAAAATAAAAAAAATAAAAAAAATAAAAAAAATAAAAAAAATAAAAAAAATAAAAAAAATAAAAAATATCTTTAAAGTGTTTTATATATGTGCCTATAAAATGACATATGTAGTATACATGTATGTGAAGATAAGTTATATGTGGAAAAAATTAATTTATGATATGTACATGATTAAATGATTATATATATGATATAGCCAATGTGAAGTTAAATATTTATGATTAGAAGCAGTATATGAATAATAATAATTTAAAGTATATATATGTGTGTATGGATAAAATTATATATATAGTATGTATAAATTAAATATTAATATATAAACAATAGTATGTGAAAATAAATTATGAGAGAAATTAGTCCATGACATGTAGGTAATAAAATAATTATGTATGATATGTGATATGCAAAAAATAAGTATTTATGAGTAGATGTTAATATATGAGTAGGAAATTAAAAAGAATTGCACATAAGGATGGGTAAAATAGTAAATATATAGTATGTAAAAATAAATATTACGCATGTGTAAATAATAGTATATCAAAACAAATTATAATATAATAATACGTGAAAATATATTTATAAAATAATATATATACCTCATATATACTCTTGGGAGAAAAAAAATTGAACTGGGCCAGATTTTTTTGGGTCAAATTTCTGCAGAATGGTTGGTAAAAATGGGTCTGCAACTTTTATTTTGAAAAAAAAACATACATATTATTAAAAATAATTGGGCCTACAGCCCATTTTAAAAAGGTTGGACAGATTTTGATTGTTTGAGCCATGCTGCTTTATACTTAATTATTAAACTAGAAGAAAAAGTAGCTACCTCTTTTATTATTAATTCTGCCTAAAACAAGTTGCTTATTAAAATGAAATACTTATAAAGTTATTATTATTTAGATATGAAAAGATGTCACGCCTAGTCTTGGGGGTATAGTGGTGGCACTGGTGCCCTATTAGGACACAGGCGCTAGACCTACGGGGCTACAGCACATCATTGTGAGCCCTAACTGGATTCATGGAATCAACGGGCTATATAACGGCGTAAATACGGCCTCCCGGCCCGGCTTGGGCCTATAGCCCACTGTCTTGCATAACATCGGCTAACTTGAGATCACACTCCTTTATAGGAAACCTATGTGTGGGCCGACAAGGCCACCATCTTTGTCTAGTTATCTCTAAATCGGTACTTAACAAATGTTTGAACAACTACGTGGCCAGACAGGTCACCACTACTAGCGGATACGGCCCCATCAGCGCAAAACAACAACCACTAAATAGCTAAACATACGCACGGCCCCACACGGCTAGGCACAACTAGCCACGAGGAGATATATCCACAATCGCAAGCCTCTAAGAATACGTAAGATGGTCGGAGACGGGGCCGAGCCTGCCTCCTACCACAACAAAAGTAAATCACTACGAATATCAAGCTCCAGGATGACAAGAGGGCGTGACTACTATGTGCTGGGTCCACGGTGTTTCTCGTCTATAGGTACTGCGAGGCAAGTAATGCGGCGCCCCAGCGGGCGTCGGTGCCACTTGTGCGAGTATGCAAAGCAAGCGAACATAGCCGAATATAAGCAGCATAGCTACAGAAACTTTGAGCAATAAAATATAAAAGCTTGTCTGGGCGATGGAATCTAAAACAAGCTTATCGTCTTGAGAGTAGGTAGGAACATACACATCGACGTAGCGATCTAGCATCTATCGGCTAATAAATATCATATATACATATATATAACAAACAAGGACGAATACCATTACAAGTAGGAAGGTTCCAGCCAACACACAATCTATATACCCCTACACAGGGTCAAAACCATCAAAAATAAGTACTTCACTCGTCTACTAACTACTAGCACCTCTGCAGGCCCCCTTGGGTCCACGGCTCGGGCTATGGCCTCGACTATAAACGTATGCAGAATCCAGGAGGACTCATATGCTTGTAAATTATGTCTATGCTTGTATACATTATCTATGTCGCCCCTGTGGCACAAAGAGGTAAGCTATACTTCTATCTTGTCCAGGTTTGATATGAGAATGTTGCATCCCATATTCCGTCCTAATGCCCCGGATAGTATACCACTCCTTGGGTGACGATACTCACCCTGGCGGGTGAGTCGACAACACGGCTATTAACCCCGGGGGCGGCGAGGACTCTCTAAGGGTGCCCCTCATGCTAAACAAGTCTCAACAAACAACTAATCACGTATAGCAAGCATGTTTGATGCGAAAATACTATACGTATTCGATTTCTTATTCGAACTCTTTTAAATAAGTGATACTCATCTTGAACTATGCGTATTTGAGATATCATCGGCGTACGATATTGCTTTACTAACTTTCATTCGAATATATATCATAATATTATAAAACATGCTTGCTAGATTCATCTTGGACTCAATTCTCGACTTCGAATTCTTTCTTCTATACATCACGCTATTACTATACTTGGATTACTAACTTTATGAGAGAATTGGCTTTACATACCTTCGCTTTGGATTTCTGCCGACTAGCTGGCGTAGCTGGGTCAGTCGCCACCGCTGCTCTCCCAAGCTGCATTCATATATATGTCAATTAGAACTAAATAAACTAATATTAAAAATATACTTTATTATATAGCCCAAACTTTGGCTTATCAAAAAACGGTCGCTTCGCTATTTCTCAAAGTCGAGGAAGGGAGAAATACTCAACTTAGGGCTAGGAGTATATTGACACTAATTTGGAGCAATTCCACTTACCTTAGCTCATTGCACGACGATTCGCGGCGAATTTCACGAAACTAAATTCGTAGGAATGCTCGCTTAACGCTTAATACCTCGGTATCTAGGATTAATTCGAGTTTGGACCGCGTTTAGCGGCGTAATCGGGTGAAATGGATAGGATTGTTCGTTCCTCCTTCTCTCTGTTTACTCTCTATTCTTACTTTGGAAATTATAAGTTAATTAAAGCAAAAACTGAAGTTTGAAGGCTTTTATACTTGAAGTGCACCTCACCTCGGTGACACGTGTGTATCGCGGGCCTAACCTCCGTGACACGCTGTATCGCGGAGGTGAGCCTCCCGTGACACTCGCCGCCCGCGAAAGTGCGCCGGCCTTCTCTTGCGATGGTTCGGCGTGTCACGTATCCGATCTTTCCCCGAGGCTTTTCTAGCATGTATGGCATTCCAAAACTCTTAACCAACATGCAGGAATAGGCCATACATGTCGTGATTTCACGGGGGTGTAACATTCTTCCCCATAAGAACATTCGTCCTCGAATGTAAACTTCTATTCATAGGAATTCTCAACACTCAGACATTCTAGAAAATTTTTGGCGAGTTTCCTGTAATATGGACTATCTCGAGGAAACACAGAAATGCGGAAAAGTCCAATACAAGTACTCCACACAATACTATAGTATTCATCATATAAAAGATTGGAATCGATTATCTCATTTATACATATACTATAAGGCATTGCATAAAATAACAATACTAACATACCTCTTGAGTGACTAGGCTTGGAATAAGTGAGGATATCGATTTTCATATCTTCCTACGCTTCCCAAGTCATCTCCTCTTGGTTCTGTTACGCCACATGGGTACCTTGGCCAAGCAATATCTTTAGTTCTCGATCTACGAATATATGTTTGTCTAAGATAGCTATTGGAACCTCTTCCCACAGACGGCTCTTATGCTTTGGACATCACATTTGGGACTGCTCTGGATGCGTCTCCGATGCACTTCCTTAGCATAGATACGTGAAAAAGCTTGAATGAACGGATTCTAGTGCAGGTAAGTTCAACTCATATGCCAACACGACCTATTCTTGACGTATCGATAAGGCCCACTTGAACCTCGGGTAGGCCACCTATCTTATGAATCATCACCCCTTTCCTTCGGAGATACTTTCGAAATACCCGAGTCATTCACATCAAATTCCAGGGTCTACCTCTGGCACATCGACGCATACGATTTACGGCTCTAATGCACAGTCGATGGCGTTACGATAAGCTTGCCTTCTCCTCTGTTGTTGAATAATATCGGCCCAATCGGCGCGGCTCTCCCACTTCAAACCCAGCCAGCGCGTCACATTCGCCCGCCTGCATGCCTCAAAAGGGGCGCCATGGATAATTGAGTGATAGCTATTATTATAAGCAAACTCAATTAGAGGCAAATGCTAATCCATTACCTCCAAAATCTAGCACACACGCCCGCAGCGTGTCCTCGAGCGTCTGAATAGTGCCTTGACACATCCATCTGTCGGTGGAATGTTGTGCTCAAAATAATCTGCATTCTTAGACCTCTCTGAAATATTTGCCAAAATCTAGGCGTAAACTGTGCTCCTCTTTCGGAGATAATAGATATTTGGAACACCATGTAATCTAACTATTTCTACGATATACAATTCGACACAATCTTTGGAAGAGAAAGTAGCTTTCACTAGCGGGAAGTGGTTGATTTATTCGATTCTATCAACTATTACCCAAATGGATTCATGTCTATATGGTATGGGGTAATCACCTTTCTGAGTCCATGTTCACTTGCTTCCCATTTCGAGAGCC
The DNA here is from genome assembly GCA_018107945.1 of Datura stramonium. Taxonomy (NCBI): domain Eukaryota; kingdom Viridiplantae; phylum Streptophyta; class Magnoliopsida; order Solanales; family Solanaceae; genus Datura; species Datura stramonium. The sequence continues at coordinate 8,371 of JACEIK010003852.1, forward strand.
TGGCCCATGTCCACGGATTGCTCGTGGTTTACGGTACTGCTTTTGCACATTTGGCGGTTAGGACATTGGGCTACAAGTGCTGCTTTTTCCCTCTTCATACTTGGCCACCGGTAGATCTCCTTGATATCATGGTACATTTTCATCGCGCACAGGTGGAGAGAATAGCGGGCGTAATGTACCTTGTTCGCAATGCTGGCGGAGCCTGGAAATATCTAGAACACGAGGCGGCCCTTATATCGCGGCACTTCATCCTCGATTATCGAAAATCGCGCTTTACCTTCTTGGTCGTCCTTAAGTGGACAGTCGGGATGTTCATATTGCCGTTCTTTTACCTCATGGCCAATGACGACACAACGGTGTTCTGAATTACCGCTCTGTTATTATTTGTTACTACACAAACGGCTAGGCTGGCTAATTGATGTATTTCTGACCAACTCATTGCTCAGGCTGCAAATATGCCAAACTCCCCATCGATTCTGACTGAGAGCATTTGCTACTACATTGACTTTTTCTGGATGATACATAATGTTCACGTCGTAATCTTTCAATAACTCCAACCGACGCGCGCAAATTCAACTCCTACAGTGATAATATATTGAAGGCTCTTATGATATGTGAAAATATCCACATGGACGCCATACAAGTAATGTCTCCATATCTTTAAGCGTGGATCATTACTTGGCTAACTCAGTCGTGGGTAGGGTAATTCTTTTCGTGTTTCCTCAAGCATTTGGAAGAATACGCAATCACTTTACCGTCTTTGCATCAACACACAACCCAACCCAATGCATGATGCGTCACAATACCTTTGAATAACCTTCCATTTTTACCTTATGCGGTAATGCTAACCTTTGGGCGGAGGTTATTCTATCTTTTAATTCTTGAAAACTCTGCACATGCCTACGTCACTTTGAAACTTCACTGTTTTCTGCGTCAGCTTAGTCGAGGTGCCGCTATAGTGGAGAATCCCTCAACAAATCTTCTGTAATATCTCGCTAATCCCGAGCTTGCCGGACCGGTCGGAGTGGTAGGTCAAAGCCATGTTTTTCTTGCTTCTATTTTACCAGCATTAATCCTTTTGTATACCGGCATCCGACACAATATGCCCCAAGAAGGCTGCTGAGTTCGGCAGAATTCACATTTGGAGAACTTAGCATATAGGCGAAACGGTCCCACAAGAATGCGGAGCCTTTGTCCCAGTAAATGATCACAGGTAGTGCTTCAAAGCGAGGCACAGCTAGAATATGCATCGATAAATACTATCACGAACGGAGTCAGGTATGGTGAAGGTGTTGTTCATCCAGGTCCATAAATGCTGGCGGGGCATTCATCAACCCAAAGAAACGGGGGCAACAAGATTCAAAGTAGCCATATGTCGGGTCTGAAGGCTATTTTGGGAATGTCTCTTTCCTGTTCCGAACACTGATGATATCGGGCCCAGTAAGTCAATCTTAGAGAAATACGGCCCCTGACACTAATCAAACAAATCATCTATTACGGGAAGCGGATACTTATTCTTATTTGTAACCTTATTCGATTCTTAGGTAATCTATACACATGCGGGCTGAGCCATCCCTTCTTTCTACAAATAGAATTGGTGTACCCCACGGTGAAGTACTGTTTGATAAGCCTTATCCTAGCAGTCGTTCAATTTCACTCCTTTAATTCTCATTTACGAGTTCGGCGAGGAGCCATACGATACGGAGCAATTGATATGGGGTGAGTGCACAGTAACAAATAGATTGTAAAATCTATTTCCGCTTTAGAAATACGGGCGCTCATTTGGAAATACATCGGGAATTCATTCACCAGACAGGAGGCCAGAGTGTTGGAGGCTCTACCCAAACATCACGAACCACGACTAGGTGGTAAATACATCCCTTAGCTATCAACTTCCTACGCTGAAGGTAGGAAATAAACCTACCTTTTGGCGTATTTGGCCTTCCCTTCCACTCTCGCCTTTGCTCCTGGAAAGTGGAATTGGACCGTCTTGGTCAACATTCTACGTTGGCATAGCACCGCACCAGCAATCCATATCCATAATGGCATCGAAGTCAATCATCTCTAGTTCTACCGGATCTACTATAGTCTGACGATCGGCAACACTCTTTGTACACCCTCGATAAATATAAAGCTATAATGGAGTCATAGACGAGTGTAGATACGAGAGGGGCTGCTTGTAACAGTTCAGTGCAACACTGAACTTCGAGCCACAAATGGGGTAACATAGGACAAAGTGGACCCAAGATCAATCAGTACATAAGTAGGGCATGAGCAAATAGTCAACATACATCACCACATACGGAGACGCCTGAAGTCTTGTCTCCCTTTGGTAATGCATAGGTACGGCGAGCCGTGCAGGCTAGAAGGCTCTGATCTACCTCGGCCTCTGCTGAACCCGAGGGCCTACGCTGCCGAGGCACTTGGAGCTCATGGCCACTGCGGATCCCTGTCCCCGGCTATCTACGGCTACCTTGCCCCCAGCCGAGACAATCTCTGCATCCTTGTGCCCCTCACACTTGCATATATAACATCTGAGGAGCCATATCTACAAGCTCCGATGTGAGGAGTCAGTGCAAATAGGGCAAGATGGGGGTGTGTATACATTACGCTCTACCCTCCTCTGGTGAATCCATCGTTCGAAGCGCCCACCGGACTTCACATTTGTCCTCGGCGAATAAATCTACCTACATTGTTGTGATGGTGGGGGTCTAGGGGGCACGTTTGACAGGCAGGGGCACAGGTCCCCTATGAACCTCCCTATGTATCTCATACGATCTATCCTGCCCATTATTTTGCTCGATTTGTCACGTAGACAAAAGAATATGATAAGTTTTAAAGAACTCGACCTATCTTGTACTATTCTATGGCCTGTTGAATATGAAGAAAAAGTAGCCATCCTATTATACCTTAAGCCTCCACGCCTATAGTATGTGGTGCACAACACGTCCATAGACAAGACTCTACTTAGCACGGCTTACTGAGACTCCACAGGACCGACTTAATGCTTTGATACCAAGTTTGTCACGCCCCGCCTTGGGAATTTATGATTGGCACACGGTGCCCTACTAGGACTGTGAACTACTAGACTACGAGCTAAAAACCCCGTCTAGGTACGACATCGCTCATATTCATGGAATCAACGGGCTATACTTGGTATCATCTGACCTTCGGCCGGCCAGGCCTATAGCCACATTACTATAACATCGGCTAACTTGAGAATCACACTCCTTATAGGGAAACCTATGCGGGCGAAGCAAGGCCACCATGTTGTCTAGTTATCTCTAAATCGAGTATAACAAATGTTGAACAACTACGTGACCGGCAAGGTCACCACTACTAGCTGAATCGGCCCCACCGGTCAACATAAACAACAATACTAAAACAGCTAAACACTCCTTGCAGCCCCACATTGCACAACTAACCACGAGGAAATATATACACAATCACAAGCCTCTAAAAATGTTGATAAGATGGTGGAACAGGCCTGAGCCTACTGATACTATACAACAAAAGTAAATGAACTATACCTCTGAATATCAAATTCCGGATGACGGGAGTTGATGACTCTGCGTTGGCTAGGATCACGAGAAATGTCGGCTCCTCGTCTATAGGTACTACCCAGGAAAGTAATCTGGCGCCCCAAACGGGCGTCGGTACCTTCAAATCACTTGAGTATGCAAAGCAAGCTGAACATAACGGAATATAAGACACATAACTAGAAACTACGAGCAGTAGGAAATATACAGCTAATGCAGGCTGATGGAATGCGAAACAAGCTTATACGTCTTAGAGTAAGGAAGGAGCATACTGTCGACGTGGCGGCTCTGCTTTGTCTATCGGCTAATAAATATCATATATATACATATATAACAAAGCAAGGACCAATACCGGCCCCATGCGTAGGAAGGTGCCAACCCAGACACACAATCTATATACCCCTGCACGGGTCAAACCATCCAAAATAAATCACTCCACTCGTATACTAACTACGAGAACCTCTCTGACCCCTTGGGTCGCGGCTCGGAGCTATGGCCTCTAACTATAGCGTATGCGTCAGGAGGATACATGCTATGGCCCCCTTGTCTATGTGTATCTGTGTCTATAATGCTTTGGCCTTAGCGCTGTGAGGTAAGCTATCTTGCTATCTTGATCGGCTGACATGGGGAATGTTGCATCCCATCTTTGTCCTACTGCGGACGGCATGCCACTCCTTGGAGTGACGTATACTCACCCTACGGCGGGTGAGTCGACAAACTATTAACCCTGGGGGCGGCGAGGACTCTCTAAGGGTGCCCTCTTAGCACAAACAAGATCTCGACAAACAATAATCACGTATAGCAAGCATGTTTGATCTGAAAATACTATCGTGATACGATTTCTTATGCTGAACTCTTTTTAAGTTTTAAGGCGATTCTCATCTTGAACTATCTTTTGTATACGAGATATCATCATTTCTGATGTGCTTTACTAAATTTCATTCTAAATATATATCATAATATTATAAAACATGCTTGCTAGATTCATATTGGACTCAATTCTCGACTTATGAATTCTTTCTTCTATACATCCACGCTATTTACTATCTTAGGATTACTAACTAGAAGGAATTAGCTTTATACCTTCGCTTTGGATTTCTGCGACTAGCTGGCGTAGCTCAGAGTGAATCGCCTGCTACTTCTCGAGCGCATTCATATATAAGTCAATTAGGGCTAAATACGCTAAATATTGGAAGAAAATATCGCTTTCAATATATATATAGCCCAAACTTCAAAGCCTTTATCAAAAATGATGAAAACTGCGCTGTTTAGAAGTCCCGGAAAGGGAGAAATACTCACTTTAGGGCTAGGAGTATATTGACGCTAATTTGGATCAATTCCACTTACCTTAGCTCGGTAGCACGATGATTCGCCGTAGAATTTCTCGAAACTAAACCCGTAAGAATTCTCCTTCTTCCTTAATACCTGATTATCTAAGGGTTAATTTTAGTGATTTGGACCGCGTTTGGCGGGTATAATCGGGTGAAATGGATAAAGTTATTCGTTCCTCCTTCTCTACGGTTTACTCTATGTTCTTCTTTGAAATTATAAGTTAATTTAGCAAGCCTAGAAGTTTGGAGGCACATACTTGAGGCGCACCTCACCTCAAAACGACACAGCTGTGTATCGCGGAGCCCTACCTCCGTATTACGTGTGTATCGCAGCGGTGAGCCTCCGTGACACTTTCACGCCATCACGGAGGGTGCAGCCTTCTCAGCAGCGGTTGACGTGTCACTTATCCGATCTTTCCCGGGCCTTTTCCTAGCATATGGCATTCAAAAACTCTTAGCTTAACATGCCCGAATAGGCCATCTACATGTTATGAATTCACGGGGTGTAACAAAGAAAAAGAAAGAGAATGATGTATACATGCCCTTTCCTAAAAAAGTTAAACAACACTATAATGAAAAAATGTTTTAAAACATGCTTATGAAAAGAAAATAATTCAACGAGGAAGAAAAAAATCATTCACAAAACAACACAATCATACGTGTAAGAGGTGTAAAGTAGTAAATAACATCCACTATAGTATAAAAAATATAGCAGGAAGGAATTTGGATGTGTTCGGCTCTTTCAAGAAGGCAACTCTTAAAGCTTGACTCAGAGAGAAGTAAAGTCCTAATATATAGTTGCGGCCATGTATGTCGAGCGATATTGAGTTTCAAGAAAACTACCGGTTCCGGTTGATGCCATGAAAAAAATAAAAAATAAAAGATTAGAGACCATTTAACTAATTAAGAAAATACCTAAAGAAGAGAGCTAACTCAACAAATAGTGTTAAACTAATTAGTTTACGTAGTGGTTGAAGATTTGTTCGAGAACAATAGCATTCAAAAATGAAATAGGGATGTTAACATTCTTAGGCAAATAATATCTCTATAGTTACTTTTATTTCCCCGAAAATCATTCAAGATAGCAGGCATACTATAAGGCTAATTTAAAACTCAAGCCCCAAACAAACAAAAGCGGAGCTACTATAAGACAAGTTTCAACACTCCGGCCCCAACCAAACAAAATAGCCCTTCCTTATTTTGAATAAGTCACATTTGTTCCAAGAGAGAGAGACTGTGACTAGAAATTAAATTAATTAGAAGGTACAATTATTGAAGCCCCAAAACTTGTAACAAAACCATTTCAGTACATACAAACAATTCTATCAAAAGGGCTATTAACTTAAACAATTGGAAATAATGAAAATATAAAAAAATCAAATCTTTAATTTCAAATTAATAATTTAAATTCATGTCATCCCACAACTCTTCTTGCACACATGATGAAAATTTTAGGAATGTAAACTCAAAAGAAACTTAAGGAAAAGAGAGATGATTTACTTGCAAGGATCATTACCATTGTATGAACTGGATTCTTTAAATGCTAATTACAATTAGTTTAATATAAACCCGTGCAAACATTTGACAATCAAAACGAACACTTCCTCTTCAAACAAGAAGGACAAATAGTTTCAAAATTTGTTCCACTTGCTTCATTCTTGTTCTTTGAATTCTTATTAAGTGCTTAGCTTAAGTTTCATTCAAGAAGCCTAGAGGTTACACATACTTAGTCTTTTTAAGGATAAAAATAAACTCTACAATCATTCACACAAAGTAAGATGAACTCATCCAATTCCTTAGGCACTCCTAAACAAGACAACATGCTCAAAATACTACTCCCATAGTGACCTACCAACAAGCAGTCAATCATATTTGAAGTTTAAAAAAAAAAAACTTGTGAAATTTTTTGTTCATCTAAGTTAATAATTGGAGACTATAAACTAAGTGCATAATTAATCACGGACATGTCAAAAACAATTGCTTGCCACGTTAAGACAGGCAAATCACTACTATAATTGTCTTCTACCTAAACAATCCTAACCTAACAAACAACTACCAATAATCTTGATAAACAGTAATATACCGACTTTTCTTACCTTCTAAAGTTTTAACTATATTGATTCAGATGCACAACATTTTAACTTTCACAACCTAATACTTCATATATCAACAAAGAATGACTGAAATTATTTTTCTTCCCATTTTCTAATCACCATCGAGTCGGCAATTTATACCCATTTCCAAAATATGATCAATGAACTAAGAAGCAAAACATAATGAAATAAGAAAGAGAAAGAATTTTACCTCATATAGTGCGGCGATTAAAAGCAGAAATTTATCGAGTTTTACTAGCTTTTCAACTCCAAGTACGAACAGAAAAGGGAGACGAGAGAAAGTGAGGGATGAGTAAGCGGAAACAAGAGCATAAAATTAAAAATCCGATTGCATCTTTGCTATTGATGGTTTTTTGTCAATTTTCGGATGGATTTTCTCCTTTAATACCTTAGTCCTTTTATAGGAGAAGATGATAGAAATTACAGACAAATGAGATTCAAAATTTGAATCCTTGATGGGATCAATTGTGTAAGGAAAGAGATAAAATCGGAAGAGTTTGACAAAATAACTTACCTACCCATTGGAGCACTCTCTCACGCCGATGAGAGCAAACAACGAAAATTTGGGGTCTTCGGGGTGGAAGTGACGGGTTGAAGGAGGGGTGGGGTTTGTTAGTGCAGGGTTCGAAGGGGGCGGGGTCGCGGGTGCGGGGCTAGGGGAAGGGGAGAGGAGAGTTCTTTGGGGGGGTGGGGCTGGGCGGCGGGCGATGACGCGGAGAGGGAAAAAGGAGCGGTGATGTGATGTCGCGGTGGTGGGGAGAGGGAAACGGTGGGGGATGTGATGTTGGGCGAAGAAGAGAGAGAGAGAGAGAGAGAGAGTGAGAGAGAGATTAGGGTGTTTTGGGTATTTGGATGGTTTTAGGATAAGGGCGGGTCGGGTTAGGCGGGTAATTGGGTTCTTGGGGCGGGTAAAATAATTTGGACCATACGATCTAATGATCGGACGGTTACGAATAAAAGAAGATAAAATAATAATAAATACATAATAAATAAATAATATATACATTATATATATAATATAATATAATAAATATATAATATTAAAGAGTGAAAAGAAAATAAATAAATAAGTAAATAAATAAATAAGATTCGTTGGATCAAGATGGATGGATGAGATTTAAGAAAAGATTGCCTACATGGCGCGCTCAGATTATTTGGAAATTAGGTGAGGGATGGAGAATGTATGGCTCAATTTGGCTCAATTTTTGGTTAGAATTACAATTTAAAACAAATCCATTTTTATTTCAATTTAACCACTTTCTTAATAAAATAGCACTAATTGATAAGAGTGAAATCAATTACACTATGAAAATCATCTCATTCTCGAAGAAATATAAATAAAAATCAAGATGTATTATTAATTGATTAATTTAATTAATAATTAAATAATTACTTAAAAAAAATAATAAAACCAAAATAAAAAATTAAAAATTTGAATTTGAATTATAAAATCATCTCAAAAATCATAAATTATAAAAAAAAAAAAACCCCAAAAACAAAAAACAAACAATATAAAAAATATAAAAAATATATAAAATTAAATTTTTTATGAATGTTTTTAATATTGAAAAATCACAATAATATATATATATATATAGACACACACACATACACACACACGTAAATACTATATACACATATTAGACCAAATATTATTCAGAAAAAAAATAGCAAAATATTATAGTAAAAATTATTCTCAACAATTAAAAAATTTGTTTATTTATTTTAAAATTTGAAGCCCAAAATAATTAATCAAAAATGTGGAGAGCCAAAATTGGGTGTCAACGGCTTGTCTCTCTTCGACCAAGGATGATGTAAGAGTCTTTGAGCGAAGATATTAGCATGTTAGCCAATTTTGGGCGACCCTGCTTATCATTTTTGGAAATAAAAATAAAAATAAATAAATAAATCAAAATTTTGAGGTATTATGACCGAGCTTTGGTTTACGGCGCCTATATCTCGGGTTCCACGAGAATCGGGTCATACAGTTCAAGAAGCAAAGTCGTCGCAGGGTGAAACACCTTCCAAAATTTGCCCCAGTGTTCGAATTATAACGACACTAGGTTCTTGTGAAGGAAAATAGAGAGAGATTTTGTCACGAATAGAGTGAGTACGGTGGGTACTCGAACTTGAGTTACCTATATATTTCTAAGAAAATGAAATCAAGTAGGATGTGATTAAACGAGAGGATTATGGTGAATTTGAGAGGTCCTCAAAATTTTGCCCGGTCGGTTATGTTTGACACTAGTATCATGAAGGAGATTAAGAAGAACTCTGTGAAATTAGGTATTTGGAGGTCGGGGCGACGAAATTTACGGAATGAGCGTACTTTCTGACCTCCTGATTATAGATGTGATGCAACACAACCATAAGCGGGACTCACACTTTAGGTGCATCTCACGCCTTTCAAGATCTGTTGAATTAGATGTGATTAGACCCTCGAAGCACCCCAGGCGTCGCGTCGTATGCACTCACGGGAGCGCGGAAGGAAAAGCGAGGTGAGAATCCCAAAATAGATGTACACTAACTTTTGGAAGCACCGTGATAGATTATGAGAATTGGAGAAGGAGCGCTAGCCTTTGACTCTGGCTTGTGAGTTTGGTATTCCTCGCTGGCGATGCCTCAATCGTTGCTTAGAGATAGTTCCACGTTGTAATGTGTTGACACGCAAATGCGCTACCCAAAGATACTTGTGCGACTCAAAGTTTTAAATAGATAATAATAATAGTAATGTAAAGAGTAGATAGTAGCCAAGCAATTGTGCAAACTCGGTTGCGGAGTTGCTCCTCATAAGCATAAAGCTGTTATGGCAGAAAGATCTATGTTACGTTGGGTAGCGTAGTGTAAGCCCAATTTGGAGAAACAACTTGTAGTGTAGCCTCATTTGTGGGTGAACTTGTAGTAAAAAGCCTCTCCAGTCTGGGGAAACTATGATGTAGAAAGGCCTCTGGATGGCGGGGCAGCGCCAAATGTAAATTCTCAAGCTGGCGGGCCAGCTTTGTAAATGTAAGGCCTCAAAAGCAACTTGTAAACACTTTGGATGGAAGAAGCTAGTAATGTAAAAGCTTTAGTTGGTGAAGCAACTTGTAATGTAAAAACTTTAATGAATGAAATGATGGTATAACTTGAAACAAACTTGATTGGCGGAGCCTTGAAAGTACATGAAATAAAACATCGATATGGGGTGCGAGAGTGTTGCGCCAATAAAATCACTGATCGGCCAAGCCTTGGTAGTGCGAAATAAAATCTCAGATTGGTGGATGTAGGAGCATTGTAAAACAAAATTGCGGTGGCGGAGCACGGCCCAATGCGAAATAAATCTCCGATTGGCGGAGTATGAGAACATTGCTGATATAAAACCTGATTGGCCTGTTGTTGATGAAGTTAGACGGCGGTCCCGATTGATGGAGTTGTCGGCGCGGTTAAACGGCATTCTCGGGTGGCGGAGTTATTCATCGCAGTTAAACGGTAGTCTTTGATCGAGGCGGAGTTATTCAATGTAGTTAGACGACAATCTCAGATTGGTGGAGTTATTCGACGTACTCAACTAGTAATCTCAATTAGCGCGAGTCATTGGCGGATTTAGATGGTAGCTCCGGTTAGGCGGAGTTACTTTTATAGAGGTAAACTATCTATTTTGTCTACGAGGGCCCTCTAACCAGGTATTTTGATTCGGATCAGAAAGTACCTTCAAGATTTAGGTAAAACATTCGAAGATGCGAGAGTTGGTATGAGATATTTAAAAGTAAGGTAGAGGAAGAGTATTTTGGCTTATTGTTGTAGAAAATTTGAGTGATGTCATGATTCCCCTTGGGAGCTTGTCACGATGTTGTTTCCAAACTCTTGTTTTTGCATTCAAAAGAAAATGCTTAGTTTGGGAAGGGTTTTGATTTGTGTTGATTGCACTCCTTGGCCATCCTTTGGAATCCTTGATCTTCTTCGGTGCATGTGATCCATGTCTAGAGACTTGGTAGGTGGAAAAGTAGATAAGTGTTTTGAGAATATGTTGCATTTCGAAAAATCAGCTTTTCCTTTGTTGGGTTTTTTATTTTAAAAATATTAGGTATATCACGTATATGTCACGTATGCATAAGTAGTTCTCTATCGCTTTTAGACTATGACATGTTCCAGAACCCGTTGAGCTTTTCGTATAGCCAACCATAGACATTTTGCCTCTTGATGTCACTTTGTATTGTTGTTGGTATGCCTTCAACTCTTTCTACGATGCTACAATGATGCTAGATCATTCATGCTCTGAGTTTTGTTACCAAATAAAGGGATTTTCCTATGGATATGACCGAACCATTTCAGGTTGCCTATGTATCCACAATAGGAATCGAGTATGCCGTAGTTCGAAGGTATATAAATATAGAAACATGCAATGCATCCAACCGATCGACTCATTTGCCTATGTATCCCAAGAATCAGGCCATAACGTAGTTCGTGTATAATAGGAAAGTAAAATGGTGCAACAAAATGCAATGACCGAACGGCTCGGGCTACCTACATATCAGCGAGATCGGGGACGTAACGTAGTTCATGTACAATAAGAAAGTAAAATGATGCAACGAACGGGCACGACTCGGGGCGCCTATGTATTCAAGCGGAATCCGGTCGTAGCTTAGTTCAAGTAATAAGGAAAAACAAAATATGAAGGGACCGAATCCAATAGGGATTACCTACGTATTCCACCAAAGATTGGTCGAGAATAGTTCTAAGTACATGAAAATATGCTTTGGTTTTTCTAGGGAGGCAGAACCCGATGTGGGCCACCTACGTACCCCACCGTGGGAAGTCGGGTCGGACGTAGTTCTGTTACGATTCAAAAGTATGAAAAAAATACATGGAAAGAGTTGTCTTGATTGTCTTGGATGTAGTACTTAACGGTAGCGTCAGAATTGATCGGCTTTTGCTCACTTTCTTAGTCCATTTAACTAAAATTACCGCTCCTCCTAAGAGTATTCGGTGCATAATGTAGGGACCTTTACAGTTTGGTGCAAATTTTCCTTTAGCCTCATCCTGATGGGGAAATATCTTCTTCAATACCAATTGCCCCGGTGTGAAATGTCGAAGCTTAACTTTCTTATTGAATGCCTTGGTCATTGTGTTCGTAGAGCTTGTCATGACAAAGCTGCGTTCATTATTTTCTCATCCAATTAACATCAATTTTCATGTCTGTCTTATATCCATTCGACATCATCCAAACCAACTTCGGATGATTCTCAAGGGCGGTATTTCCACCTCTGTGGGTATCACTACTTTTGAGCCACGAGACCAACATGTAGGAAGTTTCCCCTGTAGATGTTCTAATTGTGGTACGATAGCAGAGCAAGCGTATGAGTATCTTCTCGTTCCATTGTACATTACGCCAATGATTTTCCTCAAGATCTTTTTAATATTCTTGTTAACGGCCTCCATTTGCACCATTCATACATGGCCGATAAGCTGTGGAATTTCGATGAACAATCTTAAAATTTCACAAATTTCCTTCATCGAATCGCTATTAAGATTGGCCTCATTGTACGGTTATGATTGATTCTAGAATCCAGAACCGACAAATTATATTATTGCGAACAAAGTACGCTACCACCTTCTTTGTCACTACTTTGTATGTCGAAGCTTCAACCCACTTTGTGGAATAATCAATGGCTACCAATATGAAACGATGCCCATTTCATGCCAAGGTTCTATAGGTCACATGCGTCCATACCCCAAGAAGCGAAAGGCCAAGAGGGAACCCATCACATTGAGCTCACTTGGCGAGGGCTTCGTATGAAGTCTCTGTGGATTTGACATTGATGACATTTACGCATATTAGCAAATGCTATCTCTCTCCATGGTCATCCAAAGTATCCGGCCTTCAAAATCTTCTTCGCCAAAGTGAACGTTCATATGAGGCTCACATGTCCCTGCATGTATTTCTTCCAAAAACCTATTTGCTTCTACGGCATCGACATATCTTAGCAATCCCAAATTCGGAGTCCTCCTATATAAGACTTCTTCATTAAGGAATAAATGATTCGCCATCCTCCTTAAAGTCCCTCTTTGCTTGTTGGTTTCATTCTCGCATACTCTTTGTCTCGAGCAACTTTTTGATATCATAATACCACGGTTTCCCATCCATCTCCTCATCCTCATCCACGTGAAACGTTATGCGGAGGCACAGTGATATATCTCCCTTTGATAGGATCAATAGTTACCTTCTGGATGTTGGATCATTGAGGATAAGGCCGCGAGGGCATCGAAACTCATTTTGAATCCGGGGGACATGTTTGAACTCGATCTTTATGAACTTTTTGCTCAATTCTTTCACGCAATGCAAATAAGGAAGAATCTTAATATTTTATTTGATCCCTCTCTAGAGTAGCAGTTGGTGAACCAATGGTCGGAATCTCCTATCACCAAAAAGATCTTTAATGTTCATATCCACTGCCATTCTAAGTCAGGAATAAAGCTTCATGATACGCCCATGTTGTTTACTAACGGGAACAGCACGATTTGTTGAAATTGGGTAAGGCGACGATTACGAAATCAATACGGCTTTAATTCCAACTCCTTTGTTGACGCTCCATCAAAGAACATCCTCCACCCATCATGTAAACAGAAATATCTTTGCAAACAACGCCTGCTTCATCGGGAAAGTAAGTTACGGTACCTTGTAATCTTGGTTCCATAGGTTTTACGCAAGGTGATCAGCTAAGGCTTGTCCCTTGATTGCCTTTTGAGTAACGTATACAATATTAAATTCACTTATTAAAATTTTCATTTTGCTAGTTTTAGGTAGGCATCGGTTTAAGAAAGATATATTTAGGCGGATCCAACCTTGGATAGTATGTGGTGTATACGGACAAGTAGTGTCTCAACTTTGTGTGTGTGGTCCAATTCAAGGCGCAACATGTCCTCTCAAAAAGGTGTACCTTGCTTCGTCTTGTGTGAACTTCTTGTTCAAGTAGTATGTAAACTGTCACTTTTTTCCGTATCATCATGTTGTCCCAATCGCATCCAAATGCACCATCCATCACAAATAAGTATAGAAGTAGAGGCTTTTAAGCTCTGGTGGGACCAATACTAGTGGACTTGATAAGTACTCCTTGATTACGTAAACCTTGACATTCCTCTGTCCATTTATACTTGACATCTTTCTTGATAATTTGAATATAGGTTCGCAAGTGCTCGTAGATTGTGCTATGAATCGACATATGTAGTTAGTATCCCAAGAAGCTCATCACTTCCTTTTGGTTTTTGAGAGGCAAATCACGGATCGCCTTGATTTTTGATGGATCCAACTCAATGCCTTTCCTGCTGATAATAAACCCCAATAGTTTCCAATGAGGACTCCAAATGAACACTTTGCGGGATTCAACTTTAGGTCATACTTTCGCAACCTTTCAAGAACTTCTTCGGAGTTAGTGAGGTGATATGAACTCTTCTTGGATTTGATAATGACATCGTACACCAGACTAATCTCATATGGATCATGTCATGAAAAATCAAGTCTGGCTCTCATATAGGCGACACCTTTATTTTTAAGACCAAAAGGCATGCATTACCCTATAACAATATACTCCCCATGGAGTGGTAAATGTCGTCTTTTCTGCATCACCAACTTCATTCATTAGGATGCGGTGGTATCCTGCAAAATAATCGACAAGCATTGCCAACTCATGTTTTGCACAATTATCGATAAGTATATGAATATTTGGAAGAGGAAAATTATTTTTTGGACTGGCTTTGTTGAGATCACGGTAATCCACACATATTCACAGTCTTTCCGTCCTTCTTGGGCACCAGCACAATGTTGGCCAACCGAGGTAGGGTAGTTTGTAACCCTCACGATATTTGCTTCAATACCTTAGTCACCTCCTCTTTGATTCTCAAACTCAAATAGGCTTAAATTTCCTTAGTTTGTTTGATTGGTGGGCCAGTAGGATGGTCGGCGGCTTGTGTGAAGGCAATGTGAGTCTTTCAGTCCGGGCATGTCATCGTGGACCAAGCAAATATATCAATATATTGCTTAAGAAATTCTATCAATTCTTTCTTCTTTTTATCCTCAAGGTGTATGTTGGTCAAGGTTTTCCTTTGTTGTTTCTTATCCCTTAAATTGATCGACTCAGTTTCCTCTAAATTGGGTTTCCTTTGGCTCTCAAGCTGCTTTCCGATCTCATGCGCGGGTTTAGGCATCATGCTTTCATCATACTCTTCATAATCTTCTTCATCTTTTGTACTTTGGTGGATTAGAATTTACATGTCATAGTCTTTGAATGAAGATTTTAATAATATGAGAGTTGAAAAGTAAAAAATGTGAGTAAAATAAATAGAGATTTTAACAAAATTTAAAATAATTTAAGGAAAATAAAGACTTTTATTTAGAAAGCATTTTAGCTTCAAAAGAGGCGAGTGTCAAAAAGGAGCTCCAGGTATGATCAAGCCTCAAATTGATCATGCTATATTTTAAAACAAATTACATTCTCATACTACCGGGACTCATGTAGAAGCAGGGGATAGGCGGGTGGTCAGTGCCAATACTTCTCGAGTTCGGCATCACGAATGGTCGGCATCTGAGGTCCACCTCATTCTTTCCATAGTCTTCTTTAATCATTGCTATGAACAAATTCTCCATCCCTTTTATGATGCATTCATCAGGGTTCTTGCATGATTTCGGGCCGCGATTGGAACTTGCTCCTGCCACCGAACACTTTCTTCGACTATATGTTGTGAAGCTTTCCCAAGATGATTCCTTATCAAGCCCAAGGTATTGTTACGATGCTTCAAGCTGAATTGGTTCAACTATGCCATCAGAATTGACTCCAAGCGGTCTTAAGAGTGATACCGTACTTTAGCATTTGAGGCTACCATTTTGTTGTTTTTGATATCTTCACTTCCTTGATTCTTTCATCTCGATCTTCCAGCATAGTTGCGACGTGTGACTCATCTAATTCTTCAATAATTGGTGAATTGGTTGAGGAATAAGGCTGGGTAGTGAGCTCAGAACTCGACCTCTGTGTGATCCCCATTCAAACTTGACACATTGATGAAGGGGTGGAGGGAGCTTGCTCTTGCCATGTGGACTTAAAGGTCTCCCGACGGGTTGTAGGTAGATGAGACATCCATTACTTGAAACAAGATAAGGAATTTCAGAAGGGTCCGAGCTGAAATATGAGATCTATTTCTCCAATGGCGTTCTTTTGCGCTCCATCAAAAGCCTTGACCTTCACGCGACTCTCTTTTATATCTCCCATGCTTATCCCTATGTCTTTAAAAGTAGTAAAGGGACAAATATTGCAACTTGAGCCGCCATCGATCAATACTCAAGATATGAACTTATTGACCTATCTTATTGTGATATGAAGCGCTTTGTTGTGTCTTGCCTACGGCAGAGTTGACATCACGAAAGAGATACTATTGTTACATCATTCGTTGATAATTGTGACTAGCGTTTCACTCGTGGTTCCTTCCACGGTATGCTCACTCCATTCAACACTCTAACTAGACATTCTGTGAAGCAGGCTCATCGGCAAAGACATAATGGATATACGGGCGGTGTCCTTTTCAAGCGTTGTTCTTCGGCGAGTAATCCTTGATCGCATTTCTTCCAAAGTCTGCAATTTTTGCATCGGTAACATTCTTCTTTGGTTTCTATTCTCTCCTTGAGTGTTTGGTTATTTGAGGTTATTTGGGACCGTAACATCTTCATGACCTAGTCATTCCATGAGCTATTGCGGTACTTATCATCTTAGTCTTTGCTTACGCTTGGTAATCCCAAGACTTCCTTGGAGTTATAATCCAATTTCTTGGAAATCAAGGTGGCCCGCTACAGTTTGAAGTTTGGTATGCTTGAATGGTCGAGGTGCCCTCAGTTGAACCGTGACGAAAGGTGCGGCTTGAAGGTGCGCAACAACGCCTCTATATTTCAACGACCATAATGGTTCCTCTCATGCCATATTCTCCATGCGTGTTATCATATTGACTCCTTGGTTCCCATAGTTCGGCGGTGGGTTGTTGTTCCGTTTGGAGAAATTTATTTGGAGTGCATTTAATTGTTTCATTCTTTATCAAAAACTCCAATTCGATTTTTCAAGTAGTAGCATTCCTCGGTGTCATGTCCTGAATACTAGAGTGATAAGAACATCGCTTATTTCCATAAATTTCGAGGGATTGGGTTAGGAAGTCTTCCTTGACTAGGCTATGACAATCCTGTGTCCTCAGCCTCTCAAATAAGCTGAGCCAAGGTTCGGCGATAGGTGTGTAGGTGGGGGTGGTTAAGTTACGGATTTTGGACGTGGCCTTGGTGCATATGTTGATCTAATGCGGTGGACGAGATGCTTGGACAAGGGGACGAGGCTTTGGTGGATACAGGTGTCTTTGGTGCTCGGGGTGAATTATAGTGAGGTTGAGCGTTGTATATGGATAGGGAATATATGGGGCATGTGCCACAATTTGGGGGTTGTTAGGGTATCGTCGGGATGATTCTCCATGTTAGTAATGAGGTGTGACGACCGACACATCTTCCTTCTTCTTCTTGATACTGGCGAGGGAACTGTTGTATGGCCCTACTCGCGGCACAGTGCGACCATGGATTGAATCTTCCCAGATTTGATGCCTTCTTCCAAAAAGTCTCCTATTTTAACTAATTCCACTACAAATTTCTGACCCATCATTCCCGTCATCTTCTCGAAGTAAATACATGCTTGGGCCCCGAATAGGAAATTGCTTGGTGAGTTCAATTTCATCTAGTGGGAGTTGGACCATATGACCTCATTCTCCGAGCGTCGTACGTACTCTTAGAATGATTCGAGACGGTTTCTTCTGTATATTTGACCAATGAAAAACCTCTGGAGTAATCTCGGTGTTGAACTGAAATAGGTCATGAAATCCTCGGCCATTTCTTGCCAATCATGCCATTTACGAGTGTCTTGGCATGTGTACCAAGTCAAAGCTTCTCCTGAAAGACTTCGTATAAATAATTTCAGCCTCAACTTCTCATTTCTTCCGACCCCCACTAGCTTGTCACAATAAGCTCTCTTGATGTGCATAGGGATCACCGGTCCGAATCAAATATGTCAAACTTGGGTGTTTGTATCCTTTGTCATATCAATATCAGGGATGGATACACAAATCGTCATAATCTAGACTTTCACTTCCTCGGGTAACTTGCAAGCTTTTTCGGTGCCCTTATTAGGCTTTGTGGAGTTGACTAGTTATTGAATCTTCTTTACTTTCATCTAAACATCTTTCTCCATTTCCGCATGCGTCACCTCGTACGGGACTCTACATTTATTCTTGGTGTTGTGGCAGGAGCTTCGACCGCATATACGGGTGGCACATGCGGCTCATAAGGATTACGACATTTGCCGGTATATCTTTTGCATCGTAGGAGTAAACATGCATTATACGGCTTAGGTTGGTAATGAAACGTTAGGTGCGGTCTTGACCATGGGTGGAGAATTTGGTTTGACATTAGGAACATAGGGAGTGAGTTTGACTAGGTTTGGCAAATTAGGGAGTGGCGAGGCGAGCGGGAGCGGCGAGGGTATTTGGGGTGGATGTGTAGATTTGGGGAAAGTGTTACTGGAGGCAGGTGTTTCAAAGGATGGAAAGCGAAGTAGTGTGGAAAGGTAGTTACATTGAGTTTGGTCAGATCCCGCACTTAGTAACTCTTCCCTCAGAATCTCAAGTTCTTGCTCCAAGTGAGCCATTTGTTCATCATTTGATCATCTGCCCTTCTTTTTGAGCCTTACAGTTTTCCATGAAGCGAGGATGTTTTGCGGCGGTTTGGATTCTCGGATCCAGTCATCTTGCTCTTGGACCTTAGATTGTAGCGCCCAACTCGGCCAGATTGAGAATCGGCACAAATCAACTTTTAGGGAAATAATCAAAATAAAGAAAACCTTGAAAGAGAAGAAAATGTCGGTATGTGGCAGGTGATAATGTTTTAACCATAAAAATAATATTATTAGTTAGTAAATGTTGAAAGTCAATAAGCCTCACAACAAATAAATTACACGGTAAAAGCAAATTGAATAGTCATAGCGCGTCCTAGCATGCGAGGGGACCTTTTCATGCCAAAAGTAGGCGTAAACGTCACATATTTGAGATAATGATAAATTGATCCAAGCTTTAATTGCGACAGCGTTTGAGTTTGGGGAGTTAAATAATGAAATAAAAACAACTTCATTGAAAATGTTAAGCCTAATATATTACATTGAGTCAAATTAAAACAACAAGGAAAATACGGGATAATAAAAGGATAGCAAAGGGGGAATTAGCATGAGGTAAATGCGGGATAACAAAAGGAAAAGCACGGTGGCTGGATCCTATCTTGTGCTCCTCATTAGTTTGCTCCAGGCTTGGGCAGCATTGCCCGCATCTCGAGGTGTGACAATAAGGTTATCAAAGAGATATTTGTGTGCCCACTTAGCTTCACTAAAATTTTCAAAATCGGATGTGCATCCCATGAGGCTAAGTTCACATCCTTCGGTCTCCCAATAACCATGCATAATATCCGGGAGTGCGGTATGATTGTTCATTAAATACTTTTATCATCATCTGATTTTTTCCATGTTTGAAGCAACTCTTTTGCTCTAGGAATCTCAAAATTTACCCCAAACTCAATCACGTTTACCCATCTTAGCGACGAAGTGGAATGACAGGATGCCCAAATTGCCGAAGCACTCAAATAGGGAGCATATGGATGGGGACCCTTGAACCAATGAGCTCGGCGTAGCAGTTCCACCCACCTTGACTGACAACATGAGGAGATAACCATGAATACCTCAATTGAATCATATTGCCAATAAGTGTCTTCATGTATGCATGCCAATTCTCGATGCTTGAGGGAGATGCAAACCTTATCATTCTCTGGTGATATTTGTCGATCTTGTTAGGTATTCCAAGAGTATGTCAATCATAGTAGCACATTTGTAGAGTGTTCCACGGCCCCGAAGTTGGTGGAGGAGTTTGCAACCTTCAAAGAACTTCTTCCTCTTAGCACATTTGGATAACACCCTCGATATTTACCTACGATCATGGGACTATCATGACCTCGGTATTTCCTAACCCTTTGGGAAAGTATTCACACTACGGGTGATGCAAGTATCTATCTTCTGTGTGTTCCATTGTAAAAACTAGAGTACACAGCAAGCGTGGCAAAAGCAACGAGGTGTTTTGTTCAACTTTCAACGAAGCGAAATTCCTTGTCAAGCATACCTATCTGGGCCAGACCGTTCATACAAGTAATCGAGAGAGACCCATTCACGATCAAAACATGCAAGCTTAAGGTTTATTTTTTTTTTAAGTCCAAGATCATACAAAAATTTCATTTGATTACTGGTAGAATCCACCCTTTTCTTGATACTTTAAATCGGGTAGATCACGATTTCTTTAGCTCGTGGGGGTCAACTCAAAATCTTTGAACCTAAACACAACTTTGTCGGGATCCCAAAACTTGATCAATGCCTTAACCACATGTCTATCAGAAAAGATATATAAATCGGTGAAGTCGGAAAACCCAAACATCTCACAATTTTACGCTCCCTGCTCCCATATTGATGTTCTCCCACCATTTTCTTAGTTTGTGTAGCTGCAATCCATTTGGATATTGGCAAAATTTGGCAAACTCTCCATTAGCAACTTAAAGTAGAAGACAACAAGAATGGCTTCGATTTGGTCAAATTTTAGCTTGGATCGATTTATCATTATCACATTACCTTAACATGATTAATTTGTCTTAGGGCAAAAAGCCCATTTGACATAAGGGCGTTTCCTAAAATTGTGTAATGACACCAAGGGTCCAAACCACCTAAGGCTTATGCATGCATTACACAAATCAAAGGTAGTAAACGCTCTATACTAAGTTTCTAAGATTTGGGTAGACTCGAGTCTCAAAGTTTTCCTATATGGGAAGGCACGTGGTCATACGGTAAAACTATCGCTCACCCACGTATGCGCCGACCCTCTAAATGGAGTGTTTGAAAGAATTTGGAAGTGCAAAGCACAACTCACGTGTACAAGTGTGTGAAAGTGTCAATTTTCTAGAATTGGAGGAAATACGAGCGGGATGACAGTTAAGGAAAGCAATAACACGTAGTGTTTTCAAATAAATAAGGAACACAAGTTTGGATTTGGTTTGCGTCCTTTCAAACAATATATCATACAAGTAATAGAAACAAATATGCGGTATAAAATTTAAAAAACAAGCCAGGCAAAAATGAACAAACATCCCCAAAAATTTATCATAAACTAAATATCCTAAGGTCAAAACCTAATGGTCTAATCCCCAGTAGTCGCCATTGCATCGCCCTCATTTTGAATTGGCAAAATATGTTTGCGACGTCGGGCTCTTCTACCTGGTTTTGAAAGGTTTAGAGTCGTCACCTAAGTTTTAGGAAAAATTTATAAAAATCCTTTGAAAAATGTAAACTCTATTTTGATACTTGCAAAAACCATTTGAAATTCTAGTTAAGGGTTTTATTTATTCCAAGGGGAAGGTGTTAGACACCCCTCAAGCCTATCGAAGATAGTCCTTAAATATAGTCTAAGATATACCAGGAAAAATATTTATTTCATTATGACCTGCTAAAAGAAGTATAAAAGGGTGATAGAAAAAAAATGTATTAAAAGATTTGAAAATAATTTTTTTTTAAAAACGTATGAGGTATACCAAATATACAAACGATATACATGCGATATACGAGAGTGATACATAGGAATTGTATGTATATTATTAAGTATTAATTTGAAAAATTGAAGAAAAATGGCAATATAATTCAAAACTATTCTTGCAGTGAAAGATGTAGATGGATAGGTAAAAAGTGTTGATATGCATATAATATACTAATAATATGCGAAATATATGTAGTATAAAAATATATGAAATAATTGTAAAATAGTATACATGTAATTATATTGCGTGGGTAAAATGATATATATGGGGTGAAAATATGTATATGACTAGATGTGCATTATAAATATCTTAAAAGTGTTTTATGTATGTGCCTATAAAATGACATATGTGTATACATGTATGTGAAGATAAGTTATAATATAGTATGTATAAATTAAATATTAATATATAAACACATAGTATGTGAAAATAAATTATGAGAGAAATTAGTCCATGACATGTAGGTAATAAAATAATTATGTATGATATGTAATATGCAAAAAATAAGTATTTATGAGTAGATGTTAATATATGAGTAGGAAATTAAAAAGAATTGCACATAAGGATGGGTAAAATAATAAATATATAGTATCTAAAAATAAATATTACGCATGTGTAAATAATAGTATAAAACAAATTATAATATAATACGTGAAAAAATATTTATAAAATAACATATATACCTCATACTTGAGCTCTTGGGAGAAAAAAATTGAACTGGGACAGATTTTTTTGGGTCAAATTTTCTGCAGAATAGTTGGTAAAAATGGGCCTGCAACTTATATTTAGAAAAAAAACATACAGATTATTAAAAATAATTGGGCCTACGGCCCATTTTAAAAGGTTGAGACAGATCTTTTGATTATTTGAGCCTGCTGTTATACTTAATTATTAAACTAGAAGAAAAATTAGCTACCTCTTTTATTATTAATTCTGCCTAAAACAAGTTGCTTATTAAATGATACTTATAAGGGTTCATTAGAAAACTATTTAGCCATGAAAAAGAAAAAGAAAGAGAATGATGTATGCTACCTTTCTAAAAAAAGTTAAACAACACTATAATGAAAAAAAAAATGTTTTAAAACATCCTTATGAAGAAAATAATTCCAACTAGGAAGAAAAAAAAATCATTACAAAACCACACAATCCTTCGTGTAAGTGTAAAGAAATGATAAATAACATCCTTTATAGTATAAAAATATAGCAGGGAAGGAATTTGAAAGTGTTCGGCTCTTTCAAGAGGCAACTCTTAAAGCTTGACTCCGAGAGAAGTGAGGATCTAATATAGTTGTTGGCCATGTCTTAGAAGCGTGTGAGTTTCAAGGAGAACTCTCGGCTTCGGTTGATGCCATGAAAAAATAAAAAATAAAAAAGATTAGAGACCATTAACTAATTAAGAAAATACCTGAAGAGAGCTAACTCAACAAATAGTGTTAAACTAATTAGTTTTACGTAGTGGTTGAGATTTGTTCGAGAACAATAGCATTCAAAAATGAAATAGGGATGTTAACATTCTTAGGCAAATAATATCTCTATAATTACTTTTATTTCCCCGAAAATCATTCAAGATAGCAGGCATATAAGAGCCAATTTAAAACTCAAGCCCCAAACAAACAAAACAGGCATACTATAAGACAAGTTTCAACACTCCAGCCCCAACCAAACAAAATAGCCCTTTTATTTTGGAATAAAGTACATTTGTTCCAAAGAGAGGAGCTCGCAACTAGAAATTAAATTAATTAGAAGGTACAATTATTGAAGCCCCAAAACTTGTAACAAAACCATTTCAATACATACAAACAATTCTATCAAAAGGTCTATTCACTTAAACAATTGGAAACAATGAAGATACATGATCATGCACACTAGCCCTTAAAAAAAAGAAATTTAAATTCATGTCATCCCCCAACTCTTCTTGCACACATGATGAAAATTTTAGGAATGTAAACTTAAAAAATGAAACTTAAGAAAAGAGATGGTTTTACTTGCAAGGATCATTACCATTGTGAATAGTTCTTTAAATGCTAATTACTATTAGTTTAATATAAACCCGTGCAAACATTTGACAATCAAAAAGAACACTTCCTCTTCAAACAAGAAGGACAAATAGTTTCAAAATTTGTTCCACTTGCTTCATTCTTGTTCTTTGAATTCTTATTAAGTGCTTAGCTTAAGTTTCATTCAAGAAGCCAAGAGGTTACACATACTTAGTCTTTTTAAGGATAAAAATAAACTCTACAATCATTCACACTAAGTAAGATGAACTCATCCAATTCCTCTGACACTTTGTTCCACTCCTTTCATTTTATACTTTAAGGCGATTGCTATAATATATACTTCCTCGACCCTTTAAGGCAGATCGATCTTAATAAGATCATTGCTTACTCCTTAGTAGCTCAGGCACTCTTAAACAAGACAACATGCTCAAAATACTACTCCCACAGTGACCTACCAACAAACAGTCAATCATGTTTTAAGTTTAAAAAAAAAACTTGTAGAATTTTTTCATGCTAAGTTAATAATTGGAGACTATATTCAAATTATAGTTAATCACAGACATGTCAAAAACAGTTGCTGCCACGTTTAGACAGGCAAATCACTACTATAATTGTCTTTAACATAGACAACTAATAAACCTAATGAACAACACAGCAATCTTAAGACAACCAATAACCATACTTTCACTTCATACTTCGTAAGGTTTATTTCACGCTAATTCAAGATGCAAGCATTCTATAGCACATAACCTAATATATATATCAAACCGAATGACCCAAAATTATTTTTTCTTTCCATTTTCTAATCACCATCAGTACGACAGCTAACACCCATTTCAAATATGATCAACGAACTAAGAAGCAAAACAAAATGAAATAAGAAAGAGGAAGAATTTTACCTCATATAGTGCAGCGATTGAAGCCGAAATTTATCGAGTTTTACTAGCTTTTCAACTCCAAGTACGAACAGAAAAGGGAGACAGAAAGTGAGGGGATGAGTAAGGCGAGAGAAACAAGAGCATAAAATAAAAAGTCTGTCCATCTCTGCTATTGACGGTTTTTTTTGTCAATTTTTCGGATGGATTTTTCCCTTCAATACCTTCTCCTTTTATAGGAGAAGATGAGACTAGGAAATTACAGACAAATGAGATTCAAAATTTGATCCTTGATGGGATCAATTGTGTAAGGAAGAGATAAAATCAGAAGAGTTTGACAAAATAACTTACCTACTTCGACTGTTGGAGCACTCTCTCACGCCAATAGGAGACAGAACAACGAAAATTTGGGGTCTTCGGGGCGATGACTGGTTGAAGGAGGGGTGGGATTCGCTGGGTCTGGGGGTTCCGAAGGGGCAGGGTCACGGGTATGGGGTTGGGGAAGGGAGAGGAGGGTTGCCGGGGTTGGGGCTGGCTGGCGGGCAATGGCCGCGGAGGGAAGGAGCGGCGAGGTGATGTGGTGTCGCGGTGGTGGGAGAGGGGAAGCAGTGGAGGGGGGTCTGTCGGTGTGTTGGAATAGAGAGAGAGAGAGAGGGAGAGAGAGAGTTAGGGGTGTTTTTGGGTATTTGGGTGGTTTTAGGATGGGGCGGGTCGGGTTAGGCGGGTAATTGGGTTCTTGGGGTGATTAAATAATTTGGACCGTTTGATCTAATGATCGGACGGTTATGAATAAAAGAAGATAAAATAATAAATAAATAAATAATATATTATTATTTAAATAGTTTTACTTTTTTAAATTTTATATAATAAATATATAATATTAAAATAATATTAAAGAGTGAAAAGGAAATAAATAAATAAATAAGTAAATAAATAAATAAAGACCGTTGGATCAAGATGAATGGAAGAGATTTAAGAAAAGAAGCACAATTCATGTGCTTGCCTACATGGCGCACTCGGATTAGCTGAAATTAGGTGGCAGGGATTGAGAAAGTATGGCTCAATTTGCTCAATTTGTGACTAGAATTGCAATTTAAAACAAAGCCAATTTCATTTCAATTTTAGAAACTTTCTTAATAAAATAGCACTAATTGATAAAATTGAAATCAATTAAACTATGAAAATCATCTCATCCTCGAAATATAAATAAAAATCAAGATGTATTATTAATTGATTAATTTAAATAAGCTTTCGGACTTTAAAAAAATAATTATTTGCGAAAATGAGTTCATTTGAATTTGAATTATGACAACCTAAAATTAACAACCTAAAATACGTAATAAAATACTTATTTTAACGTGAAATATATGATTATATACACACAAATACGTGTATAAAATTGATTTTTTTTGCGAATGTTTTTAATATTGAAATGTCACAATAATATATATGTGTGTGTAATATATGTGCACATATTAGACAAATATTATTCGAAAAATAGAAAAATATCATAGTAAAAATTATTCTCAACAATTAAAAAAATTATTTTATTTATTTTAAAATTTTAGAAGCTTAAAATAATTAATTAAAAATGTGGAGAGCCAAAATTGGGTGTCAACAGTTGTTGTTTGTGCTCTTCCAAACTCTGAGCAAGTGCCTATATACGGGATATATCCACACCTTTTAGCATCGAGGTGACTATACAATGCTCCATCAAGCAACAATCCATTCATATACAGATGTATCTTGGCTCACATAGTATCAACAAAAGGTGTAACATATCAAGCTAATGAGTCAAACTAGAGACCATACTCCCACACAGTCATATTACCCTGCTGCAACTAATGAGTCAAAGACAGAAACTGATCAACCCTAGCCTCCCAAACTTCCAATGGAAAGTAATAATCCAAGAAGGCATCAGAAAAGTCCACCCAGTTTGTTGGAGTTGCATCTCGTCCTCTGGACCGCTCCCAGCCTTCATACCATAGTATAGTTATCTCTCGCAACCTGAACGCAGCCAACCC
This sequence comes from Datura stramonium, assembly GCA_018107945.1. NCBI lineage: Eukaryota > Viridiplantae > Streptophyta > Magnoliopsida > Solanales > Solanaceae > Datura > Datura stramonium. The sequence goes on from JACEIK010003852.1 coordinate 34,913, forward strand.
TACTGCCTCAACTGAAGTCACATTCATAACCGAAAATATAAGATACAACTTATAAATGAAATCTTACGGATCCTCATTCACATTTGTCTCATAGAACTCTAGAGGGTTCAGTGCCATAAACTCGCAAATTTTGTAGCTTCCTACCCTCTTGGAAGATTTTGCACCTTGTGGTTTTCAAATTCCTTGTTGTCTAGACATTATCATCATCAATAGATGTACTGCAGTCCCCACATCCTGATCCGTAGTAGATATAGGTGGATTTGTAGGTCCTGCTGCCCTCGAAATATCCCCAGGTAGGAGTACACATGAAAGAGACAAGGATGAGGCCTCGTCTTGAGCCTTTGAAGGGTCAGTCTCTATATGTTGTACTCAGATGGTACCTTCACAAACTATTGGTCTCACCGTAACCGGTGCCATTCTGTGTGTCATAGACATTCTCTACATAAATCAACAAATATGAGTCGAGGCCCGATCCCTACGATATCAGACTTATCAAAAAATTTTGATAAAAAAGAAGAGTAACAATCCTTAATGTCCTATAGCCTCCTGTTTATAAGTACACTGCATAATATACCCATAAACAAGACTCTACTAGACACCGCTCATAGACTCCCTAGGAAATAACTTGTTTTAATACCAAGTTTGTTACACCCCAAACTCGAGAGGCGTGACCGGCATTCGGTGCCTCACTTGACTGAGCGAACACTGCAGCTAACCAACGGTAATAAGCTAGAGCCAATGAGGCTCGAAATCATAATGATACAATACAATGAAGTAATCAAAAATCAAATTGAAACAAGGTTCGCGCTCCAACCACTATATACACAAGGCTGACAAGGTCATATCTATACAAAGAGTTATATACAATATCGCCAATCAGGCCTACAACAATAGAACAACCTAAAAGGAAAAATTCTACGAGCCTCTACTAAGTTACAAGATGATAAATGATTTAGGACAGTGCTCCAACCTATCTAATATTTACACAAAACTCCAAAAAAGCCAACAAGGTAGTTCCAAACAAGCTATAGCTTACCAACAGTCGGGGACTCTCCTCAGCTATGTGATTCTCGATCCACCTATCATTCAGTACTTGCAGGCATGTATGTAGCGCTCCCAAGCTCGGGACATAGTACGGAAATCTACTGAATATGTAAGTCAATAGGAAGATAAGACGCAGATATACAGAACAATAGAAGAAAGTACCAAGAATATCAATAGATTAGCCCAAGTCACAGGCCAACAACAATGGATTGTAGAATGATATTGTGCCACAAACCAGACTACCGTACAACCACAACCATCGCGACTACCGCCAGCTAACATGTTCAATTCACAGCTAACTAGAATAGTCATTAACTCAATAATACAATAAGCATATCAAATCACAGCTTTGCTGAAAAGCATCACGAACTTATAGGCATCACAATTCACAAGTCTGACAATATCGAAAATAGTCACGAACTTGCAGGTCCTCACATGCCAGGGGTTCAACCTAATCAAAAATCGTCATGAACTTGCAGGTCATCACAAACCCTCCTAAGGGCCACATAAGTCACAAGATTTCAATAACAAACAATTATACACAAGAGCATAAGTACAACACATCCCACAACTATGTACAAGATTCTACATTCATCTCGATGATTCCAAATTGATTTCACACCACAATCGACTCACTGACATGCCTTTTGAGTACACGAGTCTAAGCTCAATCTTAGATTACCCCTTGACGCTTATTTCACCACCAAAATAGCAACCCAAAAAATGAGTGGAGTCAATATCCAAGACTATCAAAACAGCCACACGCATGACGATAATAATATATTTAATATATGCGAAACATGAAAAAAAAAGATATAGAAAACGTTAACATACCTCCAATTCGACGACCACGAACCTAGGCAAAAAAAACCACAATTCCAACACTAAAGTTACTGCTACAAGCAAACCTCAACACCACCAACACGAAGCTACAAAGAATTCGGCAAGAACAATACGTACGGTAAGTATCCGATACAATTTCTACTAATTTGAATATGGAAACTTCGAAACAACAATCTAACTACGTCTATGGATGTAAAATTATGATAACTAGACAAAAATTAAGAGAATAGGATGCTTATTAAGATGTCTTACACGAAATAGCCACCAACTCAGAGCAAAACGTGACAAGAACACGAGCTACACGATAGATCTGACACCCTAAGTCTTCGATCATCAAGTTTTGGCTCAAGATCATAAATATATAGAGAATTGCAACTTGGGAGGGTCTGCACGACTTGAAAAGTATAGAAAATGATTTAATAACTTAAAATCAACCAATGGCAACATATATATATATATATAGAACCTACCCACCAAGCCTACCACGATGCGGCCCCGGTCGTTTTAGGCCAACTATCTGGGTACTTTGGTCTTTTTCCCATTTTTCCATCCCTCACACATAATCTCGACCCCCAACCTTCCCTTATATATAACTTGTAGTCATAAAACTAGACTAGTACGTTCATAACCTAATGACAAAACCAATTTAAATGCATGGGATGTTACAATTTACTTCCAACTTATATGAGCTTAGGCACCATGGTGTTCTTATCGACCCACACAGGGACTTGTGATATTAGACGACATGATGATCTCATTGACCCGCATAGGATTATATTGCTATTGTGAACTACTGGGTCAGCTGAATTTCGGTACAAGTTATTATTTTGTGGCCTGGCTGGCCAAGGGCTTCTTTAAGTTGAGATATACTTGTTTGATTATTTGATTTATGTGTTGCTGGTGTGCGCTAGAAGCGTACATGTACAGCTAGGCTGGCTCAGGATCTAATGTGGAATTAGGTGATAATTTATAACACTCCAAAAGTCCCTAAGATCATACCTGAGGCATGAAATGAGGAGATAAAAAAATCTACACCAGATCATAAAATGACTCATTAAGTGAGTCGTCAGGTCACTTAAAGAGTCGTTAAGTGAGTTTTCAAGTCACTTAAAGAGTCGTTAAGTGAGTCGTCAAGTTACTTAAAGAGTCGTTAAGTGAGTTGCTAAGTGGAAAATTTTGAAATTCGACATTTTTCTTCCCAGTGGCAACAAGTTGGGCCATGATTTGTTAGTTTAAGTGACAACTCGTTAAGTAGGTCATTATGACAGACTTCGGAATGAGAATTAGAGATTTGACAAGTTGTTCCAGGGGTGACGACTTAACCTAACGAGTCATTAGGTATAGTGATGACTTTTCAGGTAATCCGTCATCACTACCAGGTTCAAATTGAAGACAGGATTTTAGGGGTGTTTCCGTAACTTTCTATGATTTTAAATCCTAGTGATGTCATTTTGGGACTCCTAAGGGACAAATTATAGGAATTTTCCTAGCCTAATCCCTCATTCTACTCTAGAACCAACGTAAGTCTTCTTCTCTCTTCTTCTTTCAAGGCTCAAGAATTAGGATTCCTCTCCAAGGTGCAGCAAGCTTCAAGTTCTTCTAGGGGATTCTTCAACTAGGTATACGGGACTTCAACAAGGGTTTTCTTTCACCCTTATGTCCCCAATTTATATTCAGAACCCTAGCGAATGTGATTCCTTAGAAATTTATATCTTAGGATTTCGATTCTATGTATGAATTCTCTTATGTTAGTCATATATTTCAAGATTCTTATGAACAATAGCTATGTATGTTCATTATTACCCTCTCAAATTTCATGATTTATGCCCGTAATATATCTGTCACTCCCCACCTTGGGAAGCATGACTGGCACCTGATGTTACACCCCGTAAGTTTCTAATGTTTAGTCGGCTTATTCGTATGTTAGTCAAGAGTTTTAGAGTATGAAGCGTACGAGTAAGGGCCCAGGGAAAGGTCGAATGAGCGTGGAATAGGGACCCCGTGGGAGAAGGCCGGAGCAGGCCGCAACAGGGGCGGCGTGTCACGGACCCCCTCCTTGCGCGTTGGGCGTCATGGCACGCCCATAAATTGGCGCGATGGGGTCCGTAGACCCCGTGTCCATCGCCCAAGTTTTATATAAGTTCAATATTTTCATTTGGTTTCATTATTTAACAAATTCGCGACCAGAAAGAGGAACACGCTATTTTCAGGTAATTCTCGTTCGTTTACGCTACCAAACACTGCCCAAACTCAAATTAACTTAGGGTATCTAAGTTTAAGCATGTGGGGAACATTACTACGGAGTTATTTTCATGAAATTTGCCCGGTAAATAGTAACCTCTTTGAGTTAAAGTTGTCGAAATTGCTTCAAGCTAGTCTCTATACGATCATAGGCTTCAAGTAAGTATTTCTCCCTTGTGAGCTCTTTGGGAAATAATAGGTTCTCGGCCGTGTTTCGCTAAGTTTAAGTATAGTCAATATTAATATCGAAAGTTATCAATTTACACCGAATTTGGTATTGAAATTCGTCTCTTTCTCCCAATATAACGGTTACAGCTGAAGAGAGCTGGCGAATACAAGAGGAAACTCAGAGGTTATCAAGAAACGACAATCGAGGTATGTAAGGCTTAACCCTAGGCAAGTATTATCGTCGTACAACATTACGACTTATGTTTTCAAATAGAAGTAAACTCCATATGCTGTAGATAGTTGCTGCCATTGGATTATGATTGGGCATGTTGTAATTAACTGTTGCTGGTACATAAAGAGTAGATATGCCGTGATTAGCTGCTATCAAGTAGATTACGGTTATATAAGCTCTGGTTAGCTGCTAGAAAACGTATATAGATTATACCGTAGTATTCCTCGTCGTGAAAGACAAGATAAGTACGATAAGCACTAGAAGCGTCATAGAAACTCTTCTATTCTCTAGTTCATCGTGTTAGTAGAATTGTATGTTTTATTTCTAGGCCTAAACCTTAGGATCTCGTGAGAGTTATCGAGCCTGAGTTAGTAAGTTGACTAGTATAGGCGCAATTAGGCGATATAACTACTAGTTTGGCGCCTGTGTAGCCAGAAAAGCACGCCCAGAGGCCATTGGCATACCTTTACGCCCCTGGGCCAGAAATCCAGATAGGAAGGCCATACTGGAGAGTCAGCAATCGAAGGTTGTCTAGTGAGCTGAGTGAAAGCCTGTCATCTAGTTACCTACTAGCAGTAATTGTCAGTTCCAGTTGACTTAGCATTCACCCGGCAAATCACCCAGGAAGAAGTCCAATCATTCAGGTTAAATAGACCTGTGGGTACCCTAAGGAAGGGAACCTTATTCGCAGACAACGGCAGAGCCAGCTACCCAGCCTGTTCTTAGAAGCTACTTAGGTACAGATTGCTGTGAATGACTAAGTCTAGGTAGACTTGTCCTTAAAGCTAGGAATCGCCCAGAAATGTCATATAAGATTGGACCAGACCAGGATAGGGTCTAAAATACCAGCACTGTGTAGTACAACACTACCCTCAAACTAAGGATGTCAGTAAGCTTCCTATGGAGGGTTAGGGGCCGATCGCTAAGGATCATGTTCGGCCAGTACCAGCCCTACAATTGTCCTAAATATAGGAACTGAGTAGTCAGTCATTCGTGACCCCGCAGTTATTATGAGTTATAGATGTTCGGGAAGGACATACAGAGAGTTGTGTTGAACCACTCCAGATCTCGCCCTATTCAGTCCAGACTATTAGAGATCATGATCACTATCAGGATCCTTTGATCAGAGACAGGCGCACGACATGCCTGCTCGCAGCCTTATAAACTATCCTAGGGGGCAAGCAGCGGGGGCGTTAGGCCCATAAGGCCAATTACGCCTTTTGAGTAGCTAGATTGAGATGTTGGTACAACACCTTGGTTGGGGTTGCCCTCACTTAGGAGCCATCCATGACCACCCTAGGGTTACTAGTTGTGTCGACGCCCGCCAGGGGCGAGATGACGTCGCTCCAGAAGAGCGGCATGCCTTCCGCGAGGAACAAAAATGGGGTTCTAGGTCCTCATACAGTCCATTCCATGGCTGAACTATTATATGCCGTATTGGCACCACACACTCATCGAGCCTGTTGCCCGGGGTGCAGATATCAATAGTCCATCTGACTTAGACACAGCTACAGATCAGGGGCCAAGTGGGCTTAGTTGCAGATCCAGGGGATGGGTAGGTTGGCTATAGCACCAGTAGAGTTATGGAAACCTGGTTAGGGGTATATAGATTGAAGTGCACTCACCAGGGCTAATGGGGGCCCCGAGTGGGTTATTCCGTGCTGGTTGTACCTTTCAGGCTTATGGGGGCCAGGTTAGGTTCTTTTTTGCATTCTTGTCTGCTAGTTATAGCTTATGAATATATGATTATGCGGTCATCGTTGATGTTTGTGTAGTGTTTGCTAAACGCAGGTTACGAATATGCCAGCTTACAGGTTAATCTTTCTGCCTCTCCTTTCTACTTTAGTATTTCACCGCTTTCATTCAACTCATTTACTACCCTACATATTCGGTACATATTGTACTGATGCCCAGATATGGGGCGCTGCATTACTTGCCTGTAGGTTTAGACAAACAGGGTTCAAGATCTTCAGTAGCAGCTGTTCAGAGTTCACAGTTGGGTCAGCTCCTTTCATTTGGAGTTGCCAAGTTGTAGAGATTTATGTATTTTAGTTATATAGCATTGTGGGTAGGCTGGGGCCCTGTCCCAATGACTATTTGTACTCTTAGAGGCTTGCAGACTACAATCATCAGTTAGTTAGTTGTATGCTAGCTGTGTGGGGCCTTAATCAGTTATGCTTCGTGTGTTGGCCGTGTGAGGCCTAGTATAGTAGCTCGTCTTCATTTCTGTTATAACTAGATGACATGGTGGCCTTGTCGGCCCGCATAGGATCCCTTCTACTGCCTGTTGTTGGTTAGCTGTTTTGGTTTACAGGTGTCTATACGGCCTTGTCGGTCGAATGATACATTTACAACCAAGATATAACCTGTTGTTTTCTTAAAATTGAGTCGCAGGCTAGCACTAGACATGCATAAGCCTAGCCAGGTCAGTTAGTTGTCAGTGTGGCACCAGGTGCCAGTCATGCTTCCCAAGGTGGGGCGTGACAATATCCTAGCATGATTTTAGTCTCAACCATGATTTAGCATTTGTTTTCAAAGAAATATGGTCCATAGGAAATAAATGATTTTCCATGATTTCAGTACATATGAGTTACACTATGATTTGGGTCTATGAATTTCATGAATCCAGTATGATCAGCATGTTTATGGTTCTTTAGACTCTCGGGCCTCTTGCTAGCTAGAAAGTAGACCTGACTAGTCTTAGAATATCAGTTTTGAGCCCTTAATATTAGCATGTTCATGGTCCTTTAGGCTCTTGATATTCTTGTTAGATAAAGTGGTTCCGACTAGTCTTAGGACATCAGCTTCAGATTATCGATTTACATGTATCCTTATGTTCAGTTGGGAGTAGTCTTAGCACCAAGCAGGCTGGAGTCCCAGCGTACCCAAGTCTCAAAACTACGTATCACCATAGAATAAGGGATTCTCGATAGTAGATAATGTTTCTCTTAGCCCGGGGAATATGAGATCCTCGCTAGTAAGAGTGTCTCCCTCGACTCAATGGACGCATGTAGGGGTCATCGTTAGTTGATATTGTCTGCCTGAGTTTACGAGTAATATCACTTAAGTTGTGATTCTTACTCTTGGCAAGGTATTAACACCCTTGCAACCAGGGTTACAGGTCGGACTCCATAAGGCTCACATTGTAGTTTGTCGGTTAATATTCTCTCCCACAATATAGTTTCAGTTTCAATTTTAGCACAGTTTGTGTCAATTGCAGTTTTCAGTTTATGATTATAGATTCCAGTATATATATATATGACCCTTAAAACCATTTTTACTTGTATTTCACTAAATGTTTTCAGACTAGCATACCATGTCAGTATTCATGCATCTCATATAGGATCATTATACTTTACCTCAGTTTATGTATTCAACCATGTTTTATATACAGTCTTTTCTCAGATTTACAGCATGTTCTCGATTTCAGTTGTGTTTCCCATATACTCAGTACATTCTAAGTACTGGTTGCATACTCTATGTGCTATGTTATTTTATGATATAGATCTAGGTATTCAGACTCAGCCCCGCGGTTAGAAACGTTCTACACTTTATCAGCTAGCAATGGTGAGTCTTCATCTTCTGAGGACAGGAGGTATGTTCCTTTATTTCAGTATTATTTTAGTTTCTTACTTTGGGGTTAACTGGGGATTTGTCCCAGAAGCTCGTTAGATTAGTAGAGCCTTTTAGACAGTGTAATGTAGTTTCAGTTTATGACTCAATGTTTTTAACATACTATGTCCTTACACATAATGATTAATTATTTTTCAGTTAGCTTCTGCTCAAATATGCATTATTAGTTGTTGTTATGTTAGAACTATTCTAAGCCATGGGTAAGCTTGGAGCCATTTGTGGTTCTAAGTCCCATATTACAGTCAGGGTGTAGACTCGGGTCGTGACACAATTACGCCTCCCAAGGTTGGAGGTGACAAATATAGTATCATAGCAACATTGTATCATAGGGTGTCTACTAGCCATGACTAGTAGAGTCTTGTTTATAAATATTTTGTGCACCATATTTTATAAGCAGGAAGCTACGGAGCATAATAGTATGGTTACCTTTCTTCTACTCCAGTCGTGCTTTAGAGCTGAGTTTTACAGGTTAAGTTCTCGAGCTCTTTATTCTTGTCTGCATATAGAGATGCTTGTTACAAGATAAACTACAGCTAGCCTAAGGCTAGATACAACATTAGGAAAAGGTACTAGCAGTATACCATTTATGGAGAGAACCTAGCCTGAGGTTGAAGGGGAAACATCTTCTCAACCCCCTCCAGTTCCTCTACCATGCCAACAGTCTTCAAGGTTTAAAAAAATTTCAGTATCACCTCTAACTCATCCTATTTCATTGGATTAGGAACTTAGGAATGTGGTGCACATGTTGGCAATTTTAGTAATTACTCAGCAATAGACAGGGACATCAGATAAAATTAGACCTCCTGAAATGTTCAAAAGTTTGGAAAGTCGTGAAGATTCTTACTTTGAGCCCTCCAGAGTTTGCTGAGGCTTGTACTTTAGCCTCACTATAGAATGACATGGTCATTTCTTGACTCTTAGCCTTTGCCCAATATATGAAAGGGGGTAAATGTTGACATTATATCATTAAGAGAGAATAACAAAAGAGCACTAACCCGTTGGTTCTCAAGAGATGTTATAAGGTAGTCCCAACCGACAGTTAGGTAGGACACCTAGTCCTCCACTATAAAAATTCCACAGTAACAGGTATGATAGATTGGGGAAATTAAGTCCACGCGAGAATTCATAAGTATCAGGCTCCCAACAGTAGAGGAGCTCAGACCAGACTAAACCAGTTTTATTGTGTTGTGTGAATTATGGCAAAAAACACTTCGAGAGATGCATATGGTCCACCAACTTGTTATGTTCGGGAAAATGAAGGTCACATGATAAGAAATTGCCCGAGTAGGGAACAAGATAGTATGGGTCAGTAGATCAGGATAATATTAGGACCATCTTCTTCAACACTTTCTATAGGGCGCAGACCCCAGACTTTAGTAGACAGAGGTAGGGGCAGGACGGGAGCATCTGGTTCTAGCAGTGTTCATAATCGTACCTATACATTAGTAGGATGACAGGACTCTGAGTCGTCATATATTGTGACAGGTACATTGAATGTTTGCTCCTACATGGTTTATGCTTGATAAATCTATGATATACATTGACCTATATTACTCTGCTATAGTAGGGAGGTTTTGTTTAGCATCAGAGTTGCTACAGAGACCATTTATTATGTCTACACCTGATGATGAATCTATTATTACCAGGGAAATTTATCAAGGTAGTATGATGTAGACTGTTGGCCCTCAAACTCTGTAGACCTAGTAGAGTTAGGAAGTGTCAATTTTGATGTTACTATGGGAATGGATTGGCCAGCGCCATGTTATGCTAGTGTTGAATGTCGAACGAAAAATTTCATATTCCATCTCCTAAGAGAGGTAGTTCGGGAATGGAAAGACAATGTAGCTACGTGAAAGGTAGGTTCATATCCTATCTACGGGCAAAAAAGCTGATTACTAAGGTTGTATTTATCAACATTATTGGAGTTGGGATGCACATGTAATATCATCGACTCTTCATTTATTCCAGTGGTCAGTGAGATTATGGATATGTTTCCAAATGAGCTTTCTGGTATTCCTACAGAGTTGGAAATTGATTTTTTATATTGACATATCACCAAGTATGTAGCCCATATCGATTCTTCCTTACATAAGGACTCCTACTTAGCTAAAGAAGTTAAAAGAGCAGTTGAAAGATTCACTTGGTAACGACTTCATTAGGCCTAGCGCTTCACTATGGGGGTGAGCCAGTATTATTTGATTCTTCAATAGATTAGATTCATCATAACTTAAGAAAAATGGTACTTTCTCTTTGCCTTACTGTCTTTTCTCAGTGGATCAACCACATAGTCCGAAGTAAGGTTAGTGACGGGTCATTGAGGATGGCCCAAACAATGGAGTTTTCCAATGGGAGCAGAGAATTCCAGTAAGAAAGAAAGATTAACTTGAAATCAGGGTACCCTCAGGTATGAGTTCAAAAAAAAGATATTTCGAAGACAGCATTCAGAACCAGATATGGTCACTTTGAGTTCCTAAATCCTAAGTAATGATTTTAGGATTAACTAATGCCCCAGCAGTATTCATAGACCCGATAAACAGAATTTTAGGTCATTGTAAGATTTATTTATAATAGTATTTATTAATGACATTCTCATGTATTTACATTCAGAGGCTGAGCACGGAGATCATCTGCGGGCAGTACTCCAGGTACTCACAGATCGCGAGTTATGCATGAAGCTTTCTAAGTGTGAGTTTTGGTTGAACTCTATGGATTTCTTGGGCTATGTTGTGTCAGACATGGGTATTCAGATTACTAGTCCTGCTAGAGGGGTCAAAGGGCTATGTAGTATATTGTAATACTTCGAGCATCGGGTCAGGCTGTGTTCTAATGCAACACGACAAAGTGATTATGTATACTTCAAGGTAGTTGAGGGAGTACGAGAAAATTACACGACCCATGATTTAGAATTGACTTGAACTATTATAAAACTACGATGTAGACATTTTTTACCATCTAGAGAAGGCAAATGTAATAGGCTACACCCTTAGTCGTAGATCCATTGGTAGCTTGTCATACTTGTGGCCTGAAAAGAAAGATTTGGTTCAAGAATTATATTAGTTGGCCAGCTTGAGAGTCTAGTTGATGGACTCAAATGATAGTGGGGTCATAATTCAAAATATCGTAGTGTTATCTCTAGTTGTAGAGGTGAAAAAGTGACAGTACGAGGATCCTATCTTATTACAACTCAGAGGTAAGGCTCAGTAGGAAAGGTCGTTCGTCTTTGAGATAGCAGGAGATAAAGTATTATGATTAAGAGGTCGACTCTATGTTCTAGATATTGTAGGACTTTGACATCAGATTATGGCAGCGATGAAGTGTATTATGATACTAAAGAAGCCTATTGGTAGTATGGGATGAGGAAAGATATTGGCCAGTTTGTGGTACAGTGTCCCGAATTACCATAGGGTGAAGGCTGAGCATCAAAAGTCAGTGGGCTAGCTTAGGAGATAGCCACTCCCATGTAGAACTAGAAGGAAATTAATATGAATTTTTTCACAGGATTACCCCGTATATGACGTAAGTTTGACTCTACCTAATTGTTGACATGCTAATGAAATCAACCAATTTCTTGTCAATTAGGACTATGTTCACGACTGAGGATTATACCTATTGTATATCAAAGAAATATTCAAACTACACGGTGTCTCAATATCTATATTTTTTACAAAAAGACATAGTTCACATATAACTTTTGGAAGTCATTCTAGAAAGGTTTGGGGATGAAAATTAATCTCAACACAATTTTTCATCCCCAGACAAACGGCTAGCCGAACACACGATTTAGATGCTTGAAGAAATATTACGGGAGGGCTGGCTAGACTACCGGGGGAGTTGGGGAACCACTTGCCTCATATTGAGTTTGTATATAGAAACAACTACTATTCTAGCATTAAGATAACATCTTACAAGGTTTTATATGGGAAAACTGTAGATCCCCCAACGGATGATTCGAGGTAGGTGAGTCAGGTTTGATTGGACCTAACTTAGTACATCAGGCTGAGGAGAAGGTCAAGCTCAATAGAGAGCGACTATTGATAGCCTAGAGTCACCAGAAATCTTACTCTAATGTGTGATGATGGGACTTGGAGATTTGTGTCGATGATTTGGTATTCCCAAAAGTCTCACCTATGAAGGGTGTTATGAGATTTGTAAGGAAGGGCAAACTTAGCCCGAGATTCATTAGGCCATATCGGATACTCTAGAAGATAGGCCGAGTAGCATATGAGCTAGAGTTGACTTCATAGATAGGATTTGTTCGTCCATGTTTCCATGTATCGATGCTGGAAAAGTGCATAGGAGACCCTTCGTGGGTTATCCCAGTTGAGGATGTTCAGATTACAAAGGAGTTGTCCTATGAGGAAACTCCAGTTGCCATATTAAATCAACATGTTCGTAGACTGAGGACCAAAGATGTGACTTCTGTGAAAGTCTTATGGAGAAATAGAAATATGAAAAATAATAACCTAGGAACCTGAGGATTATATGAGATCCAAATACCCTCACTTATTCCGGACCCCAGGATGTTAGCATACTAGCTCAGATTAGTACAGTTGAGGTAAGTTACCTATGCAAGCTCTACATCCTCTTTTATTATTATTGTTGTATTTTCTCGAGTGTTTGTTTGTTGAGTTATGCTATTTTAGCTGTTTATTTCATCTTGTGAGACATCCAGTTTGAACTTTTCTATGTTTTAGGTTTTACCAACTATTACAGAGGAAATTCTACCAAAAAAATTTTGGCAACTCTTAAGGACATGATTTCGTGAGCCTAGATTACATTCGAGGGTGAATGTTCCTAAGGGGGGCGAATGTAGCACTCCGTATAATTTAAGTAATAAAATCTTACTTTCAAGATAACACTAAGAGTGCCTAATATGATAAGAGGGATGTGCTAAAGGTATTCAAATCACTCAATAATTATATGTTAATATTTGAAGTAAGCAAGTTGTAAAACAAAATTCGGCAAAAATTATCGCAAATTACTTTCATAAATTCTCTGTAATTTAGGTCAAATATCTCAGAGATTTTCTTCCAATCTATAAGAAGTTATGAGGCCAATTGCCTATAAAATTGAAGGTCTATGAGTAGTTCCCAACTCACTAAATCATTTATCGATATGACTCCAGAATAGAGAGATTTTTGCGTTTTCGCAAGACTACGCAAGCAGGCATTTGGAGGAGGGGCCCATGTCGGTGAAATATACATAATTGCATCTCTTCATTTTTAATTTATTTCCTCTATTTCCAAAAGTAATAAGCTCATTGTCTCTCTAATGACTCATAGAATATTGATATAGTTGAAGGGAAAGATCAACCCAAGCTAAAATTTGAGCCTAGAACATCGACCTAGTTGACTAGTACGTATTTTCTCTGTCGATTTCGGTGTTGTTTCTCATATATCCAAAGAGGCAGATTGTGGATCTTCAAGTTTTATACTTTTATATCCGTCTAATGGAATTTAAGGGCTTCTACACCTCTCTCTATCGTTAATTCATAAATTATATGCTATATATCAAAATGACTGCTGACATCGAAATTCTTTTTGTTTATTGTGTTGTGAACAATTTTAGGTGTGGCCATGAGTTGTGGATGTTGTGATTATGTGTTTCAGATGATTATGAGGAGAATTGATTGAAGGATAATTGTGTTATCGGATTACCTACAAGGTATGTTAAGGCTAACCTTCTTCGGCAAGTTTTCTTCATTGTATAATTGATGCAACTTGTTGCTTATCATTATAGCACTCGTAGCCACATTATTATTGTTTCTTGGATGCTGGAGTAGTGTGTATATATATTTTGTAAGATTCCCTTGCCAGGAATAGTCTTGTTTAGTTGTTGCCTCATTTTTAAAGCAATTGTATAATTCAATTCTCCCTTAATCAACTATTGTTAGGTTGTTACCTTATTGATTTCTTGAGGGATTGATTTAGTTGATGAGTACTACTTATTAATATTGGTAGCTTGATAGCTAGTTTGGCATATTAACCAAGTGGTTGTGACATCTATAACCACATAAATAGCTCGCCTTTGGCGTATCAGGATACCTTTGGAGTTGTAATGCTAGCTTATAGTACTACCTTTGGGTTGATAGTCATTGTGACTTCCTATAAGGCAATTGTGACTAGCTTCTTAGAGGCATATCTTGTTATTAGCAACTCTGTAATCAGATTAGGTATAGAAACCATACAGATTGGTCGCCTACAGTTATATTGTTCGCTTACTAATAATATCGCCCTTGATCCACCTCAACTAGTGAGTGTGTACGCGGTCAATATAGTATAATTATCCAACTTTAGAGTAGGATCATATCCGCAGAGATTTTTAGGCCAAGGCTATCAACCAATTCCAAATATGATTTGTGAGTTGAGATTCTATTCAAGTTAGGGTAAAGAGAGATTATAACTATAACTAAAAATATAAATGCTTAAGGAGTAAATCAATATTGAGAAAAACTAGGGACGTGTCCCCAAATTTGGATTGATCCCCCTGCATCACTCAAAAGGGATAATTGAGAATGGTCTAATGGTGAATATGCAAGAATTTAACTTAGGACCAATGGGTGCCTTTCAACAATTTCAATAGTGTCAATCTACATCAATTTTGTCAAATTGAAGAGAACTCCATTCTACCCGATTGCATTTTGTCAATTGGATTCTTCCTATGTCTAGGTGAATTCCTTAAACAAGGATTAGAGCCTTGGGTTATTGTTGGTTGATACTACCCAAACCTAAATTGGTTCTTTCAAGCACAATAAAGGCAATTAGGAAGGATTGAATGACTTTCATCACCAATCACACTGTACAAACCCCAAATCAATCAAATACTTTTAAGCCCATAACCAATTTCACCCAATTGAGATCATTAGGGTTCACAAACCTATTGGGTTCAAAACCATAGATCTGGGTTTAGTTACCCATAGCAAAAGAAGAATAAGAAAGCAAGTAATTACACATTCTTACTCATAAATCAATTATGAGAGTAGAAAACTTGACTTGAACAACTTGACCTTCAACTTCAATTATAAAGCTATGAAATTAAATGAAAAACTAGCTAAATATTATTTCCAAGAATCTCTATCTACTTCTAATTCCTGGCTCATGCTAAAAAGAATGAAAAAAACTATTTATACTAAGCCTCTAAAATCCCAATTTTATTTAAATTCAAAGGGTCCCAATTGTGCAGAGACGAACCATCTTTTGGAAAGACGGTCCGTATGTTGGACCGTCGCTTAATTTTGATGTTCTGTTAGGCATCATTCATCTTTTGATTAACAGATCATCTTTTGTAAAGACAGTCTACATATTGAACCACTAACTGCTTCTGAACTTTGCCATGCTTTGATCCGTCTTTTGATTGGCAGACCGTCTTTTGGAAAGATAGTTCGCTTCTTGAACAGACAGTTTCATACCACTTGGTGATGTTCTCTAGATCACTCATCATTTGAGGATACGGACTATCTATTGAAATAACGGTCCATCTTTTGTTCAACTCCTGATAGCTTTCAGTGAATTCTTTTCCTCTTTTCATCAAATCATTGGGTTCCTGAAACTTAGAAAAATAGAATTAGTTTTGACTTAAATTAGCACTCAAAGACATGAAAAATTTCATGAAAAGAAGTACAAATGTGTTGCAAACTCCCAACATATTAACACCCCCAACTTAATTCTTTTGCTTGTACTCAAGCAACTCATATAAGAAAATCTAACTTAGACCTAACTCATGTTCCTCCATTATAAAATGCAATGACTAGGGTGGTTTTGAAAAATAGCTACAAGAACACAATTTTCAATCAAGTCACCCTCTCTATCAAACAAAATCAACTTGCTCACAACTATCCAAACCAAACATGCAATCTCCACTCCTGACGTTATTTCTACATGAAACACACCTAGATTTGAGAAGTAAGTCATGCTAGTCATTATCAATCACATCCCTCACATTTAGACTAAGGAAAGTGTCCATTTTCAAAAGCAATGATTACACACACTACAAGAACACAAGATTAAAAGAGAGGAGAAAAACACTCAACTCTCATAAAGAAGTTCACAAGATATGTCACATCCATATACTTGGCTATTTTCTCAAATGTCTTTTCTTTTAAAAATATGGGTTGAGATCACATAAGGGCTTTTTTAAGCTTGTAATGATTGTCAAAGGGCTGGTAGGATACCAATATGGTCTTTTAGTGGCTCATTTACCATCCTTAAATACTACATCATACTCACACTTTCTTTTTCACTTTATGATCCCTCCTTTTCCTTAGCAACTTTTCATAACCTAAGACAGTTATTATGAGCTCAATTTATTCACTTTCTCTTTTTTTTTTTTAAATTTCTTTGCTCAATAAACCTTGGAATATGGTCAAACAACTTATTTATGCCCCTTTCTCTCTTTTATACCTTATCACCCCCAACTTACACCTTTTTGCTTATTTTAATTATATTTCATAGTATCAAGGATGATGGGTTCAAATAAGGGTCAACTTGAGAATTAGTTTTAGCTTTCATTTCGGTTGATCAAGAAAAAGAGTCATAGGCCCAAAAGGGGAGACTAGGGATACACACATCATTTGGTAGGGTCATTTAGGAAAATGTGGCTTGTGAAATACAAAGAAAGCCTAAGTTCATCTCTACAATCCATAGTTAATCCTAAGCTCAGCCATAAGTAGCTAGACAAGTTCTCGAGTGTGACCACAACAAGTGAACAAATAAAAAATTTCTCACTACACAATGGCACATGGATATCAAATAGACTAAACAACTATACTCTAAACTAGGGATTCATTGTCATAGTCAACACAATTAGATGTCAAGAACAGAGGTACACATATCAATACCAAATAGTTGTGGTAAAAGATTTAAGGAGGGCATTTTTTCAAAGAATTATACAAGCATGCTATAAACTCATATGCCACCACCACCTAAGTCAAAATAATTTTATTAAACCAAGAATGACTCAACTTGCAGGTCGGTACCTTTAAGAATGTCGTCTAACAATCTATCATTGGGCGCATACACTATGACACTTTAACTACATTTATTTGCTAGATTCAACTAAAAATAAGCCTTCCAGGAAAGAACCATGACTAAGAAAATTCAAGAGGACTTTAAACTAAGAAGCAATAAAAATTTATTACTATGAAAGCAGTAAAATGGACAATCATCACACACATCAACATTAAACTCATAAATAGCATATTTCAATACAAAATAAGAGTTATTTCAAGCATCAACACTATACAAAACAAAATATGCCATAAGGGACAAAAACTTCAAACCCCAACAACCAACTCAAAAATTATGCAATGTCCCTAATGCACATACAAATAATGCATATAGAGTAACAAAGGCTCCCTGAGTCACTCAGACTGTGGTACTATGGGTCATACTGTGGTGTGACTTAAGAGCTCGCCTCGGCATCATGAAGTCGGCTCTAGGTAATACTCAAGGATGCTAACTTTGTGGTCTAAATATTTTCACCCTCCATTGAGTCCATGTCGAGGTCATCCTCCTCCTTGAGGACTCTCTCCCTCAGAATCATCCTCTACCTCCTATATATGCATCTTTCCTTTTTCAAGCAGAGGAGTAAGATTGATAGGCTGTGATAGACTAGGAGGTGGAACTTGCTCTAGTGAAACTCTCACTGTTGAGGCTCTGGGAGATAAAGCTCATGGAGTGGAGACTGGTTTGAGAAGCTCGAGTTGGTATAATATCGGGAATAAACTCCATTAGTCTAGCAATAGACTATGTACGATCAACTATCAATAACCTAACCTCTTCATCTCATCGCTCTCTCATCTGTAAGTTAAGTACTACAACTCTGATCCCCTCCAAATTAGCTCGGAGGCTCTGAATCTCGATTGGGCCAGAGAACCTACTCTAATGATGTAATTTTTGCCTGAATAGGACCTAGACGGACACTCAATGCCTCAAGGGAGACCTTGACTAACTTCTGGAGAGGCTGCAATACGCGCTTAATAATCTTGGCCACAAAGGTCGGCATCTCCTCGATCAAGCCGTCCTGCTGCCTCTCTTCCCGATCAAGCCTAACAATTATGCTCAACAAAGAATCTCTTGAGCTCAGCATAGGTCTGGGAGCGGGAGCAGGTGGAGCAATGGAGGAAGGAGATCCATAAGGAGAAGGGTTTGTAATTATTGGATCAAAGGTTGTTGGAGGCTATAAGGTGGGCTCCTCAGACTAGATGCTCTTACTATCAAATGTATGCCCAACTGGAAATGATGAGCTGGGGCATCTGGCATCTATAATCAATGTATCATCTCTCATCTTGGTGATATCTGTCACTAGATGAGCCTCTATGAAAATATCCTCTCTCAGCAGGATCAAGATTCCTGCTCTCTGGCACAAAGCCATCACCAAGCATAGGAAAGGTAGAGAGGTGGACACCTGCAAAGCTCTCTCCTTGAGCTCCATGCAAAGCATCTGTCTTATGCCAATCTTCTTCTTTGCCACAATCGATGCCACAACCAAGGAATGCCCAAATGGAAGTCTATTATCACTCTTTGTCGGGCAAATCCTATTGCAGATGATGTTCCACCAAAATTTGGCTTGAAGCCGTAAATCTTTCTTAAAGATCTGAGTCGTCTCAAGAGTGGACCATGTAGGTTTTCCTCAAGTTATGACCACTACTATCCATGGCCTATCTTGCTATCCCCGAGCTACCACCTCATTAAAATCAATAGTGTTAATGGTCTCGTATCCCTCACAAAGGTTATACGGATTGGTAGCCTCGAGGCTGATATCAATCGATACTCCTCGAATGATGACTGGCATGAGGGGCTCAGTCTGAGACCACAATCCTGGGTTGGTTCGCTGGAGGAGTTCCCTATATACTGCATAAAATGATACTGGCCTGGGGGATGGAAATGGAAGTCCTAGTGCTGGAACTAAAGCTGCTCTATAATGTCTAGGTATTGATCTAACCCAGTGGTGTTGATGGTCCTCTTCTTAGTGATGCTCTGATAGGATTTTTTATTATGATTTGCCCGTCCCTCCAGATATTTATCTCGGGCACCCTGCACCGCCTATCTCAATTGGTACATATCCTCCCCCTACTTTCTTCTCTGCTCTAGTGAGTCATACTAGAAGGAAGATGTCTGGCTAGTAGAGTGTCACGCCTTAAAACTGGAGGAAGGCGCAATTGGCTTCCGATACCTAACTGACTGGAAAGCCAGCTATATAACGTTTGTACTATAACACTTAGACCAACTAGGCCACCTTTCACAACCAACTATAACATAAAATAAATGGACCGACCAGGTCTCGACATAAACAACAAAGAGAGAATGCTGACAAGGCTACCGTAACAACTAAAATGATCTGCGGAAGGCCACATATGAAACTGAACTGAAACTATACAACAACATAACTAGTCCACAAAAGCCTCCACAGAGTAATAAACTGAGTGCATGGGATAGGGCCCCGCCCTACCCATATTGAACAACAAAACTAAAAAAGGGTAACAAGACCTCAACTACTGAAAGAGGGGGAGCATACCAACATTCTCTATTGGATAGTGACTCCTACTACAACTGTCGATCAGAACCTCTATCTGCACCTGTAGCATGATCGGAGGGGTCCCTACGAAAAGGGATGCTAGTAAAAAAGAAATGCACTGGTATGTAAGAGTGAAAGCTATAATAGAATAATGCTAAAGATAAATTGAACCAGAGAAGTGAATAACAACAACCTAACACTCTGGAATTTGTCAACATAAACAATGGCAATTAATAGTTAAACATAACTTAAAGATAGGGTAGGGAGAGACAACCTATAACTCTATAACCTACTATCCTATATCCAGACTCTGAGCATAACCATAACTCAATTGACTTATGCAAATACTTCTGATACTTAGACCGGAGTTTGTGAAAATCGACTCGGTGGCTACCTGATACTTGGACCAGGAATAAGAGTTTCCTGATATTTGGACCAGGACTTAATACGACTGACTTGATACTTGGACCAAAATTTTCATATAGCACCTCGCATAATCATCTATCTAATACTTAGACCAGAGAGAGTGTGCAACTTGCACAATCAACCATCTGATACATGGACTAGAGAGGGCGTGCATCTAATAACATGCAAACTATGCAAAATATGTGCAAAATTGATACTTAGACCAGCAACTGAATAATGCAATATAATTGATTGAGAAAACGGGGCCAACTTAGGGACCAATTGAATACATTACCCCTAGCAACTGACAGGAGGGGACATAAAACATAGCTTAACACGGAAGCTTAACATAAACTTGAGACTCGAGGAATGTGATGCCAAACCTTGCTTATAGATTCTCAGAATGAACTTTGGATATTCAGACCCAAATTTGGAATATTTGGACTCCACTTTGAATATTTGGATTCAATTTAGAATGCTTAGACTCAACTCAAACTCAACTCGGAATATTTAGATTCATTTAGAGTTCTTAGACTCACTTAAGTTGCTCAAACATGCCTTAGAGCACTTAGACTTAATTCTAGAATCTTAAGATCAACATTCATTTAACTTAGAACTCGATAACTCCTTATTAGATTTAGTGATGGAAATTATTGAATCTCCTTTAGGCCTTAAGTTCCTTAAAACATAAACATATGAAGGTAGATGACTATGGTATAGAATTGTCGTATCAATACACTCGTTTATCCTTACTAGATCAACATAAACTTTTTAGTTTATATTTGTCCACACGTCGTCGTCTTAGCTTTGCTACTAATTTCACATGAAAACCAGAATGTCAAATACGCTCAACATAATACATATAATATAATATAAAGGACCAGCTAACAATTCCTGCAATCAACACATAACAATCGTCCCAAAACAACACTTTAACATCACTTCAACAAAACATTTACTTGTGAATTTTTACAATTTAAATGAGTAGGAAAACTTACTATAGCTCAAGAACCATTCAAGCTTAAGTACAACAAGTTTCCTCAACTTTTACTCATTGGAGCTTCTGCAATCCGAAGTGATTTCTATGATATAACTCCATAGACACATTCCTTGTACCCTCAAAGACGATTGCCCAAAGTTAATTGCAATTTGGTGAAGCTTTGCTTGCTCAATCCTCTTTTAGTTTGTTGAAGTTTAGAGAGAAAACGTACATTCAAGCAAATTGTTAGTCGGGGGTTTCATAATATAATGACTTAACATAGTACAACTTAACATTTAAATAAGGGTGGGGCGGTGCCCAAGGGTCCGCGTCACATAGGCTATCATGGAGGGTCAGGCCCGCATCACGCAACCCCTTGCGCAGGTTGGTTGTACGTGTCGCATAGGCCTTTGCGGCCTGGCCTCGCTTGGCCTTGCCGACTCGTTCGTCAAGTCATTTTCATCCCTAATCCTCGGACACCTTTATATGACGCCATCCATATATCTTTTTAGTCTTTAACATATGCATACATACACTTTAAGTACCAAACATACGCATACTAACATCCTTTAAATGGCAAAAAAAGATTAGGGTGTAACACGGAGTCCTCATTTATGGACTCCCTAGAAGAAATATTTATCTATCGTCCACTGGATTGAAGAAATATTCCTCACACGAAGTCCTCACTTATGGCTAGTTCCTCTGATAACTAGGATGAAGATCCTAGAGATGAGGTGTCTGTTGATGCCACCCTAGTGGAGTGAGCGGATGATAAGGTCGGAGCTAATGTTATAGCTCTCCTAGTGGTTGGAGATACTCCTCAATGTCATCTTCCTAAAGCCGGGACCTTTTTGGTGTATTGGCCTTGCCACCCTTTGGTGCTCCTCGTTTTGGTGCCATATCCTATGATCATGCAATAAATGGTAAGTTGATGTGTTGTAGTTATACAACACTTTTGATGCTTAAAACTTAAAAAAAATTCTTGGTCTTAGGTATGTTTATACAGATATGAGGTGCTTTTACTTTATTTTTAGGAAAATCAGGTTTTGGAGTTGAATTTTGAAAAAGGAGAGGAAAAAGTGCAGAAAATGGGTCAAGTGTAGACCTCAATACGAGTCGTACCTTAATGGTACGAGTCGTACCTGGAAGTCGTGAGAAAATACAGAGGAGTTGCATAATTGCTGGGCCCAATTACGGCTCTTGGTACGAGCTGTACTATCTTGGTATGAGTCATACTAATGAGTTGTGGAAAAGTTCAAAAGTTGTGCACTTGCTTGAGTTCCTGATACGACTGGAAGACGCGGGACGTGATGACAACATACAAGTCGTACCAAGGAGCCATAGAAAAATTCAGAGAGCATGTCAAGTTGGAAGATCCAAGGATACAAGTAGATACCACAAGTCATAACATTTAAGTACGAACCATATCAAGGACTCGTGGAAAACTTTAAGGATGCCAGACTTCACAAGACCAGAACACTACAGGCAACGTACGAATCGTAGCATCATTGTACGAGTCGTACCAACTCCCAGGACTTGATAGATTTCAAAGCCGCATTACGTACTACAAATGGAAGCCACGACTTGTAGCTTTATGCTATGACTCGTAGGATATGTTGGCAACAGTTCCCCTATTAATTTAGGAAAGATTTTCAACTATGTGTATAAATACTTTTTAGGTTATTTTCTTTAGAGGGACCAATTCATTAGTTTGTAATCATAATTTTTGGTTTTCCTAGCACTACTTGGAGATCAAACACGAATTACTTGAGATTTTCTTGAATAGTCCTTGAATTGACCATAGTTTGATTGTGCAATAATCAATTGGATTTTTCTTCAATCATCGTTGTAAGTTGTTAATTATGTTTTCTTCCATTAAATCTAATTTTTTTCTTGCAATCATGAAGAGCTAAAACCTCCACAACAAGGCTTGTGGGAGCTATGGCGGAATGACTAACTAGGGTTAACATAAGGTGATTCTAACCAATACACATGCTTGTATTGTTCATATCTTCATCATAAATATTTCTTAACCTTGCGCAATGTTAGGACTTGCCCGTATTCACTACTTTCTTAAACCTAAAGAAATAGAGATTAGGAAAAGAGAAGAACAACAAAGTCTTGAACTTTAGCTTCATTGAATAACTTGAGCTGCGATCGCAGGATAGTTAATTTAAAATAATTGATAATGGTTAGAGCGAAATCACTCAAGAGACCTAATCTGGTAATTGAGTATAGTCATCCAAGAGGGACGAGTCAGTCATTTGGATGAACATAAGTTATCAGTACTGCAAGCTAAGTATTAGGATAGATCACTAGAGTTATAACCCGAAGTTGTTATGAATCCATGGGGAACACTTCCCTAGTTAATTACATAAACTTGATCACAACACCTATTTTCCACATTCTTACTTGATTATTTCTGTAAACCCCCCATTAGAAAATAACTAAACTAAAAACATAAATACTAGTATTACTCGACATCCTAATCATATTTTCTGTGGGATAGACCCCAACCTTAGTTGGGTTCTTTATTGACAATTTCCGCGTTATACTTCTTCAAGAGTGTAATTTTAGCGTTATCACCTATCTACCCTTTTTGTTATTTCTTTCATAAGGGGCAATTAAGAAAATATTACTTTTTTTTTATCTTTCCGACCTTCCTTTCATGAGGTACTCCATTAGAGGGTTAGAGTTACGCCTCTGAATTTAGCACTTTTCACCATTTTTCACTATTTTAACAAGATTAGTTTGAGAGTTCACTATAAACTCAGTAAGAGATAGATCCAAAGCTTTGATGCTTTTAGTCTCCATATTTGTGATCTTGAATTGGGGAATTTGAAAGGAGAAATTGTCTGACTGATTTAGGGATTTATTGCATCGTTCTTAGCTTTCCTCTATTTCCTTTCCCTTTACCAACAATGGTCCATCCTTTTTCTGTTGCACTTGTTTCTAATTTCACAGTAACGTCTCCCGATTCTATGATAATAGTAGTGTTTTTATTCACTTGCATATCTTGGGAAGTCTTGCTCACAACAAAGAGAGAGAGGGGTAACTTATTTTTCTTTAGGCTCTTGAGCAGTTTGCTTCCCATAAATAGAAGGACCTTGCCTGAATTTAGGGTTCTGGACCTTGTTTTTTTTTCACTATGTCCATGGACTACAACAAAAGCAGAATTGGGGTATGAACTCATACTCAATTTTTTACACGTCTATCTCTTTCATTCTTGTTTTGTTTTGAATTTCAATTTGAACTTCATGGGCGAGTGGTCTGGTAATGTTAATTTCCACTTTGATTTTGACAGTAGTAGGCTTAGTATTCGATAGAGTATCTTTATAAAAAAAATAGTAGGTATGCAAATTGGATAAAAAATTTGACACAAAGAATTCAATTCGAACAACTGCCACCGCAAGTTTGGGCGGTTAACCCAAATAGAGTCAAGAGCAGTCTCAACCTCTGACTTGAAATCAATAATCTATTTTAGAAGTTCCATTCGCATGCAAAGATTTGAATACAATTTCTGCTATACACGTTCCTATGATTTTCTTCAAGAGCAAAACCAATAAAACCACGATGAAGATTATGCACATTAATCTGGACAACACCTTTGATAGGCATAGTTCTCCCAAAATCAAATCGTATCCTTTCAATCGAAGGTTTAATTCTAGGAAACTTACCTATGATAGTAAACTAACAAGTCACGACTAGTTTGACATGTTGTTCCTTTGAGAAACTCACTACTGATTTTTCGGCTATCAACTCATAGGGACGATGCTCCAGTTGGACTTTCTTCCTTGTAAACTTTCATTTGTTGATAGTCCCTCCAAGCAGTGACGAAGCCAATATTTTTATTAAGGGGTGTAAAAATATAAAGAAATAAACACACAAAAAATCAACAAAATAAATTATACTAATTAAAGCAGAAAGTAATTACATTATCACAACCGTACTCGACGAGGTTTTATCTCTTGAAATATTTTTACTAATGAAGCAGAAAGTAATTACATTATCACAACCGTACTCGACGAGGTTTTATCTCTTGAAATATTTTTACTAATGAAGCAGAAAGTAATTACATTATCACATCCGTACTCGACGAGGTTTTATCTCTTGAAATATTTTTACTAATGAAGCAGAAAGTAATTACATTATCACAACGGCAGTCGACACTCGATAAAGTTGCAAAGAAGAATAAACAAGCGAGCACACATTTTGAAATTGGGGATTTGTTTAATCCCTCAGTATGTTTTTTAACCCTAATACCCCGTCCCCACTCCCCACACGTCTTTTTAATTTTAAAAAAATAACTTCATGTTTCAATCTTCTAAAAAGAACAAAGATGAAAATTTTGGTTTAGTTGCTTATAAAAAGAAAATAAAAGGGATAAACTTTACACTTTTATTGCAAGGGAGGATTGAACACACAACCTTAAGAAAGCTTTTGCAATCACTTAACCGCTAAGCTAAGCCTCCATCTT